>ML799853.1:79845-104149 GCA_009831015.1 Picea engelmannii | reverse complement strand
TTGTAGTCTCGGGTGTAGTCTCTGGTTCAGGAGACACAGGAGGGTTGACGAGTTCGTAGACAGGGGATTCAGTACCAAACAAAACTCGTCGGAAATCACCCGACCCAAAGGGATCTTGGCCCACTACACCGTGAGAAGGCCCAACGATCGATTCAGAAGATGTAACAAGAGTTTCTCCAGAAAGATGAAAACGTCCTGAAGGTCGTTCACCACGATGAATGCGATAATCCTCTATAGTATTGGTAATATGAAATTCCGCAAGAGGATCAGTGGGTTCTACTTGTGGAGGGGGTGTAAAAACTTCAGGGACGTCACTTATGTCCACGTGTGGTAGAGTAACAAGGGGAATTTCACCTGGACGAGGAGAGTCCTCAGGGGTACCCTCAGGTGTTATTGTGTGCAAAGGTTGTGAAGCTTCTGGATGTCTCGGAGACAGACCTTGCATCCTACGTGAACGTCGTGGGGGAGAAATTGTAAACAAATGTCCAACTCCCCAATGAAAATCCTAAGGTCAACTTCGAGAAATCAGCAGCACACCCTAGTAAACAAAATCTAGAAGCAATCACCAAGCAAAAAATACCTTCCAATATCGAAGCCACTAGTTGGTGATGAAATCCAACGTCGCAACAACGAGACGAGAAGGGGCGGGGCTAAAATGGAAAAGTTACGTTGACGACCTGCTTAACAGACTTACGCCCTGGTGCAAGCTCCCACACATAATCGTGGGTATACCCTCCAAGGAGCCCGAGTGAGTTTGATCAACGTCGATTCTAGGTACCGTGAAGACTTTCCCCTCCACAGTCACCTTGGGTAAGAACCTAGAGAGATAAGCCACTAAGGTCACCACAAACAACAATACTGCCTGGGGAAACAGTCGTCAGTCCGATCCACACGCAAAGGCAGGGTATCTAGCCCGAAATCAACTCAAAGGCTTCCACTCATAATTGTGGGTATACCTCGGAGTGACCCCTGTAATATGTGCAATCTCTACACTGATGTCAACAAAGCAGGTTAGTATCTCTGCCAACACCAATGCGACCTAATGCTTGACCCTCGTGTTAGAAGGGCTTCCCAGGACAATATGTTGCTAATGGAATTTTACACTCCCTAACTCAAGATGCTATTGTGTGTTTTTGGGCTTTTGGAGAGTGTGTCTCTCTTCCTACTCCAAAGCACTAGCCTAGCTAAATGTTGGTGTAAAAGAGCCCTAGAAAATAGTTACTAGTTCAATTTTATTATTACGCAATGTTTTTACAGGCTGTTGTTTACTCAAAGGCAATGGAAATGAAACTCGTGATATATGACTCTAACCCAAATAATGCAAGGACATGATGAAATAGAATTTGTTTCATTCGATGAATCCTAGTTATGGGAGAGAGAAAACAATTTCCGAATCAATCTCAATACTACAATGAAAATGCAATATTCAATTTCCTTTCAGATGCCAATGCAAACAATCATGTATCAATGAACAATTTCAATATGTCTCTTTCAGCACTTCAATACTCTTAAAACTTTGATTTTCAATGTTCTCGCAAAAAGCAAAAACAAAACTTGAAAGAAAACATGTAGTTCACTTTCCAAGAAGAACTCTGAATAATAAGAAAAGAAAACCAAGGAGCTTCTCAATGTAAATGAAAAATTGTCCTTTCGAACCAACAAGCACAAGAGAAACACCAAACACTCAACTCTCAACCAATCCCTGGTTCTCAGTAAGTCAGATACACTCAACTCCAGACGTCAGAGAGAGTGATAATGCCAACAAAAGCTAAGAAAAGAAAGTCAAGTTTCAAAAGCAAGAAAAACCTAGAAACTCTAGATCAGTTCCAGCAAGCCAATTAAAGAAAAAGATATGTAAGTCACTGATGTAATAAGCCAAAGAGGTCCAAATCAACATACATGAGCTATTGATAGGGTCAAAACTTGAATTCAAAAATTTTCAAAAACTATTCGCAGGCTAGTGTGGAACACAGTGCGAGAAACTATGGTTCTCGCAAGCCACTTTGATGCAGCATGCGAACTATCCGCACTAAAATGTATATGCAAGGTACGAACAGTCAAGGTTCTCGCAGGCTGCTAATGGACACAGTGTGGGAATCCCTGAAACTAATGAAAAATTTGAAAGAGCAACCAAAAAATCAAATTGGCTTATAGACCCAGAAGGTCTCTCAGGGTATCTTGAGGACTCAGAGACTAACAAATCAAGAGAAAAATGCAAACAGAGAAAATGGCCCCAGAAATTTCAAAAACCAACAAGACAAAAGGGATAGATCCCCAGTGGATTCGCCAATTTTGTTATAGGATAAATCCGTAGGTGCGGACACTAACCGATCTCCCTAGATCCACCTGGTATCTAGAACAAAACATGACAGAATAATACCCTTTCCCTAGATCTAGCCTATCGAATGAACTGAGAGATGAGGGCTATGGACATACCTTATGAACGCTCTCCTTATGATCTCTATTGTTCCAAGCTTCGCTTCAATGCTCTCGTCCCATCCATATCACAACAAAATGAACCAATCGAAGTAAAGGCAGATTAAGATATTCAATGACTAGTCTATACATATGATCAAGGAATTATGTAATAAAGTGACATCATCTTTATGGGAAAGGGACATATTGCTGTATTAATTTAATAGAAAGTGAAACTTACAACCTGAGCCTTGATGTCATAGGTCTCCTTTCGACGGCTTCCAGCTCTGACACACCCACACTTGCTCATGTATGAAGAAAATCTACCACATGTGATGACCTTGCTATTATCTCTTGTTGATGTAGCATCAATCCTCCATACAGTCTTGCACTAGTTCTCTAATCAATCTCTTGCTAACTTGCTGAACTTCTTCACTTCTTCTTATTAACCCTTTCCATGAGCAATCTCCTCAATATATAGGAAGAGATATATTAGTTACTTGGATAGGGAATGATCCCAAGATATCTGGAATGACAGTACTTGAGTAACCACTCGAAAGCCAACTCACCCTTCTAGAAGATTCCCTTCTAGAAGGTTGGAGATCTTTATCTTTTTCTTCTTTAAGAGCATGTTCGCACCCTAACCATGAGTACAGTGCAAGAAGTTCGCACCCCCGATTAAGGTAGACTACGAGAAACTTGCATTCCCGCAGGTGAATATATAAGTAGCCTGCGAACATGTTTCAAAGTGTGAATTATGGAAGAAGACAACTGTAACTTTTCTCAGGAAAGTGTTCTTGGTAAAGAGATTGATCTTCTATCATCATGATATCACCATGACATCATCACAATGACCAAATTTGTGGATAACAACCACTACCAAAGCATAATGCTACTACCTAAATGCTAAGTAACTACCTATTTTCTTGGAAATATAGAAGGAAAGGGTTCAAGAAATGAGAATCAAACAAACATGAATATTTTTTTTTATCTTTTTCGTTTACAAAAGAAATTAAAACACAAGAATGCACTTTTTTTCTTTCTTTTTGAAACAAGGAAAAAAGAAGGAAAAGGCACAAAAAGCATTCAACCAAGACACCACTAAAAAGACGATGAATCTGCATATGTAGAAAAACAAGGATATTCTTTTAGTCTACCCAACAAACCTTATACTAAACAGTCTAAGAAAATATTTTAATCTTTTCTCTACATCAAACATTCAGAACTTAACATAGAGAAACCAAATGGAGACTTGGGACAGTCTAGGTGACTGATCAAACCAATCATTCAACCCAGAAAGGAAGATAAATTAAAAAAAATCTCAACTTCACAAAGGTCTACGACTGTTACTAATGCAACTCGCGGATATCCATAGGCTATAGAGATGCAACACACATATGTACATAGGCTATAGGTATGCAACTCACAGATAGCAAGGTAATCTCAGAAAATAAAAAAAAAGGCCACTCAGAAACAAAGGGCTTCAAAACTTAGAAATAGATTATGTGAGGCTAAAAGACTTTGTGAAAGACTCATAAACTAACAGAAAAATACAAAGAAATGAAGAAATACACCTCAACCAAACTGGCCCAAATAGGAGTATCCCCAGTGGAGTCACCAATTATGATTAAGGGATTTTTCCCTTGCGATCTTGGGTCGAGATTACAACATAGCAAGACTAAGTGAAAGAGATAATAGTCTCCCCTCAATTACAAGAACATAAAAAATAAATAAAATAACTACCTAAATTAGGAGAAAGTAGGGATAGAGAGGAGAAAATAAAGTGCACCTTGTTCTCCCATTTGATGTTGATCCCCACTCCAATTCATTGAATGGCTCTTGATCTTCTGTTGGAATCATCCCACAAGGTAGACACAAAACTAGGGTTGCAACAAAAGTAGTTATTTAATAAAAAACATGTGCATGTTATATGCCATATTCAAAGTAAGTATAAAGATAAACATTCATTGAAGAAAAAATCTAGGGGAAAACAAAATATTTTATTATCAGTGAGCGGAAAAGGTAAGCTACAACCTTGTCCAACCTTAGGCACTATCTTGAAGCCAACTGTCTAGGTTCCTCTGGGAATTCTCAAGCATCAACTCAACCAATATAATATTCTCTCAATGACTCAGATAGGGATAAGGAGACACCCTATAGCAACATAAAATGAGAAAGAAGCTCTAGAAAAGGAGTTTTTAGACTAAAGGGGATGTTTCTCAGAGAATTATAGGTAAATAAGGCTTGCTAGATGTTGGCAGCATAACTTTTCACCAAGGGACTTGTCCTCTCCTTATCCCTCCATGGTTCTTCCCAAAGAGTTTTGGGGAGTTGAATTTTTTGTCTATGGGCAAAGGTCATTGGGAAATGAGCCCAACTGAAAATCCCACCCGAGAACATAAGATTATTTTATTTTCACCAAAATTGAGGGCATTTGTGGGTCTTGGTGAGGAAATTCATGGATGTCTACATGTTGTACTAGGAAAACCCACAGATATGCTCTTAGGGCATGTTTTTAAAATGTTTTTTGAGAGGAATTTTGGGGAAAAGTATAGAAAGCATTGGGAAAGGGTCGAGCCATGGCACAAATGCATAGGTGTGGCATTTTGTGATATAACAATATGGCTTCCAGCTTTTGGATTTAGGGCATATCATATGTCCACAAAGAATATTACAAATAACATATTAGATTCCACAACTTATATAAGTGAGCACATAAAGAACAATAAGTTGGTTTGTATTCCACTAGTTTCCTCTAAGCCCTCACATGGATGAATACGAATCACAACTGAATTTTTGTTATTTGAATAGTGTTCTACTTAGATTTACTCAAAGGTTGGTTCTTCATGTTACGAGGTTATGGGATAAGACTCCAAATTTCCTATTGGACTACGCAAAATTGATAAAGCGTGAATTTCATTTTATTCATAGATGTGATAAACATATAAATACATTTTGGACGACCTTTGGATTCATCTTCCAAGGTCTCTTGGACTCCCAATGACCTTTACACTATCACTTGACATTTTACATTCTTTTAGGTGACTAATATAATAACCCTAGTGGATTAGGTTTCTAACATTTCCCCCTTAATAAGAAGGGGTGTAAGTGAGTCCAAGAAGGGAGATGAAATATGGAAGTGTGAAACTATTAATGGTTGAATGTACTCTCTAAATCTAGTGGTTTGGGGATGACCACAAACCAAATTTATAGCAGAATATGATTTCTTCTACTAAATGGTGATGGTGGTTTAAGGAAGACCACAAACCAATCTAGTGGTTTACGGATGATCACAAACTTTGGAACTTGGCTCTAGGGATCAATGGTTCCCGAAACATTTTCTAAGTTAGTTAGAAGCTCGAAGATGATGTCTTTTGCTAATTGGAAGTTCTCTGGAATGTTGGTTTAAACATGACCATAAACTGTTACGTAGCAAAAGTTGAAAGTATTCTACCAAGTGGAGGTTTAAGGAAAACCACAAACCATTGTCTAGTAGAAATTGCAAGTCTTCTACTAAGTGGTGGTTTAAGGAAAGCCACAAACCAATATGGTGGTTTTGGAAGGCCACAAACCAAATCACGCTCGCTTGTTATTTCTTGATTGATAGGAGTTCTAAACTTGAAGTGTGATTGTCAATCGTTGATATTATTCCCCCATATTAGGTACAAGGAGAGAAGATGTAAATCTCTTCACTACAAGATGCATCAATACTCAAGAATGAATTCTATTGCATGACTGAGATATCTTCTTTAATGTTGATGACCATTGCCAAGAATTTATCCACCCATATTGATTATTTACTCTTGGAAATTTCTTATAGTTAGAACATATGTTTGAATGATTATTGTGCTTTCCACAATGCTCACAAGGATGAAGATCGAAGCAATGATCTTCCATGTGGCCAACTTGATGACAATGTTGGCATTTTGTAATATGCTCTTGAACTAGAGCAGGTGAATATGAACCTTCTTGTATCAATCCAACACTCTTGAACTGGATCGGTTTGGTATAATATGGAATATGAAATGTGACTTCCTTTTCATATCTGATACTTATTTTTTGTTTGTTGTACATAATTTATTCTCAAGGCTGATGATTGGCTTGGAAGAGGAAGTTGATCTTCATCTGTAGTTGAATATAAAGTTGTCTCATTGAGTTTCTCCTAATCTGGCTACTGGTATGAATCAACATCATCATCTTTTTCAAAAAGAGGGTTGTTGTGAATAAGGACCACTTTAGAATTTCATTGATTCTTTTGTTCAAGTGCACCATGAAGAAGTCAAGTCTCAATTTGCAACAATGCTACTTTGGCTTGCAAAACGTGCAAGCAGGTTACAACAAACTATAAATTTTATTTGTCAGTGATGAATGTACTATCCACCAAAGAAAGTATTAGAGTATTCAATAACTCTAATAATTCCTCAACTCGGGCCATTTAGACATTGATTTAGAACTCAAGGGTTTCTTGCAACTCCACCCTTTAACAATCAGACTCAAAAATGAAAACAACATATGGAGGGTATCGACTTTTACCGAAAATGCACCAGATTATAGAAAAAAAAAAAGTAAACTTAACAAAAGAATATTTTGGATTGGAACTTGATTCTGAAGTTGTATGGAGTCATTGGAACCTCACAAAATTGCAATTATGCAACAATATTGAGATATCATCAGATTTGCATGTACAATATCAAGTGAACTCTATTCTCACAACAATTGTCGAAGGCATCAGTGAGGGCATCTCTGTAGTAGAGATACGTCTTGTAGGGTGCAATGACCACTTATATGATGCCCACAAGTGACAAAATGACTCTAGTCGAGAGGTTGGAAAGAAAGTGGCCCAATCAAGCCAATATTTTACTTTCACCACACAAAGATTATTTCATTAATGTTTGAGGCTCATTATGTTGCATGCAAAGAAATTGGGCATTTGGAATCCAATTTTGTCCAAAATTTAGGTTATAAGGTTTAGATGGAGGCGACACCAAATCTATAACCTTGTATATCCATTAATTTGGCATGTCAATGTCAATTTTCTATGTGTGATGACAAACAAATAGAATGGCAACGTTATTATTGGGGATAGTGAAAAAAGATTATTTTTTTTTCTCGTGAAGCAAAACATTCTTGGTCGATAGGAATGAAATGACTAATCAGATCCACCTGAAGAGAGTATCAACAAAAAGAGATAAATGCACCTACAACTATTTTCAAGTGAAGAATAATGTTCTTGGTCGATAGGAATGAAATATTGTTTGTCATGAGAATATGTTCAAAGCCACCACAAAAGTGACACAAAATCACAAGTCATCTCAATTGACCACCAACTCATCGTAGAAATGGGTGCTGGCACCATGAGCATTGCATTTTTGTAATCATTTCCCACATTTTCAAATCCAATTGTGCCTTCTAGGGATGATTCTAAGCACATTCAAAAAACATCCCAACTACATTTGAAATTTTTGGGTCCAACTTAGGTTTAAACTTGAGTCATAGTCAACCTGATGAACTTCCATGGAGCTCGAGGAATAGACAACCAATTGTTTTCTACAAGAATCAACAAGGATGAGCACATCTCCAATAGTGATGCCTTTGCCAGGATCTACTCTATTGTCGAAGCTGACATAGAGGTGGCTCTCACAAAAGATAAAGATGCGTCAAATGAGAAGAACAGGGAGGTGGCTATAAATGTTGAAATTTGGTGGACCAAGGCCAGACCATGGGAGGAAATATCAAAATTGCAAAAATTGTGTGAGAAAAAGTTTAAAGGGATTTCAAATGTAGAACTTGTTGCATGTAGTGATTTGGTCTTGGCATTTCTGGAGACGATTGAGTGAGTACCAGATGGAATGGGAATAAATATTAATTCTTTAACCTCAGAGGATACAATGCGAAGTGAATTCTATGAGCTCACTGAGGAATATAAACAATTTGGGCAAGAGTGTGAGCTGCGGAAAGCAAGACAGAATCAAATTCTAAATGTGATCGCTTAAAAAATAGGTACAGTAGATAGGCATTGCAAAAATAAATATGATGAATGATGAATGGGAATGGAATGAATAAAGTTTCTCTAGAGGCCATCTAGGAGTCACATGATTGAAGCACCCATCTCACCTTTCAATTTCTTGCAGTATGGTTGGTGCCAAATAGATGGGAAAACCTAATAGTCATGTACGATAAAGATAGTGAAAATAACTTAAATTCCAAGAGATGTAGATGGAAGAATAACTTATAGGACGTTAATGATTTTGGAGTGATACTAATAATTCTTAAGAGTAGAATGGAGGAAACCCTAAAACATGTGCAAAGAGGGCATTGAAAAACTTAGTAAAAGGCTCAAATGGGCATAGGGAATAACTAGACATGGTAGACAAACTAGATGGTAGAAAAACGAGTAGGAAAAGTGATGCAGACTGGGAGGTTGACATAATAACATTTTTTATGCATGGGGATAGACCTGAGAGTTGTTAGCTATAAACCTCAACTTAGTAGTGATTGTACATTGTCAGTTGTACGGGTCCGTTAGGATTCCTATCAAGTTCTTGATCTTCTTGATTTGTTGGAGCTTATTTAGCTCATCTATTTTCCCTTAATGAAATGTGCTCTGCACATTCTTGTTTCCAACCTCTCTTCTTTATATTATCTTCTTTACTTCTTATTTTGTCATGGTATCAGAGCCTAGGATGTAATCCTCTTCACATATCCTAGAGAGAAGCTCGATCATAGGTAGGAAGAGTGCATAGAATACGTTGTCTCACAGATGAGAGCGCGGGAGGTAAGCCTCTTCACAAAGAATTCCACTTAAAGAATGTTAGAGACAACACATCGTGTGGAGGTATCTCTGCAGAAGGATGAAGCATTTAAATATTAGTGAAATCCCTTCTTCAGGAGAAAAATACAGTCATAGAAGAGGAGAATATACAACAGTCGTTGGATCGATCGCAGGAACGGATCTGGGCCATCAAATCAAGCCCAAACAGATTGAGGAGAACATAGAAGGAGAACAGATCCCAACTGTTGGATATGAGCAAGTGGATCGATAGTCATCGAATCCAGGTAGGTCACATGTTTTTTAACCCTTAGCCTTCCATTTTCAAAGGATGCGTAGAGGTGACGAGTCTCTTGAAGTCTTGAAGTGAATAAGGACCATCCATTTGCAAAGGATGCATGTAAGAAGATCTTACAATCTTGTGGTATAACACTCCAAAGGACTTTGGATGAGAAGGTGTCTAGGTTCACAAAGTACTAGAGAGCCGAAGTAACTCTGGACCATTAGATCCAGGGGACACATGTCAGACGATCCTCGTATTCATTGATCTCGTACTCTGGGACGAAGCAAGAAGTGATGAGTAAATAACTCCCGGAGAGGATCTAGACCACATATTTTAGTGGATGTGTGGTGCTATATCTAGAGGTCCCGATAACCAACACTCTGGAAGAACTAATGTATGCTATGTCAATAACTCATGAACCCCCGAAGCTCCAAAGAGCTGGAGTATACCATTGATCGAAGTGGACACATGGAAAGAGATCCTGCACTATGGTGGATAACCACTTCAAAACAAAAATAGATGCATGAAGCGAGAAATCCTGAAGCCCCCAAAGCCCAGAGTTCATCTGGACCATCGGTCAACGAGGACATGTGGAACTAGATCTCTCACTTCAGAGGCTTAGTACTCTGGAGATTTTTTTGAAGTGAAGCATTGGAGAGAGAACTTTTTGGAGTCTTGGAGTTCATCTAGACCATTGAAGGTTGTGTACATGTGTCAACAGATCTGACACTCTGAAAAGTTAACACTTTGGAGGTTTGGGGTGTTGTGAGCCTCGGAACTCCCGAAGCCAAAAATGTTGAAGTAAATCTCAGTCGTCCAATCAAGATGACATGTGGAGGCTGATATCTCACTTCGGAGATTCTCACTCTAGAGGTCAGTGCGTATTAGCATACAGAAACTCCCAAACATCAGAGTTTCGAAGAAGATCTTGGTCGTTGGTTTGCAGAGGTCTAAGGACCGTTGGATTTAACTCTCTCCGGATAGTTCGCCACTTCGACACTTCTTGAGTATTGTGATTAAGAGCGGTGGAATATTTCCGAATGACGAAGTCCTGAAGTTCCAAAGTTCACGTAGCTCCCGAAGTAGTGTTTTTTGGGGGATTAGCACCTGGTTTTCAACCCATGGCCATATGAGGATTTAAAATTTTCTTTTCATTAAAAAGAAATAAGCATTATCTCACGAGAAAACTCAGATACCGCATTTTCTCCATTAAAGGGTTACTTTCCATAAAGAACATATCTTGGAGTTCTTTCTCTGAAATATCTTATGCTCAGATAATCGAATCCAGCAAGATCCATACCAAGAAACAAGATATTTCCTGTAGATCTAATTTTTTAAAGGAGGCTAGAGCCTGAATTTCGTTGTCTATTTTCATCAAGCAGTATCAGTGTGATCAGATATAATAGTCGATACACAAGTGTGATCAAATTGGTGAATGAATATCCAAGAAACATTTTCATGGGTCAACAAAAATGACTCAAGAAGTCCAGAAGAGATCTCATACAGATTTGAAAATAAAACAACAAAGAAATGGTAGAATATTTTGCAAAGAAAAATGAAGAGGTTCCAGTTGTACATGAGGATCTCACACAGGAAGAATATCATAGGAAAATTGATGATATTTGGAGCAACACGAGCATGAATCTACCATTATTGCCAGAGTATAATGGTAAGAATTTTAATTGTTGGTCTGTTAGAATGAATACTTTTTTCTGTCTTGTAGACTGTTATCATAATCTACATGATCAGGAAAGGGATGCATTAGCATTGTTGGTCATCAAACAAGCCTTGGATGACATTATGTTGCACAAGGTTGCAACAACATCTTTGAAAGAAGTTTGGAGTATTATGGAAACTGAGTACAGTGAAAGAGGGAGAAAAAATGTATTGAATGTTTCCACTATGGAAGAAGCATATGTGTCTGAAATAGAGCTACAAGAGGAACAAAATGAAGGATAATATGTTCCTGAAGTAGAGCTACTAGAGAAAGAGAAAAAAGGTGCATCTGTGTGTGAAGAAAAGCATGAGAAAATTGCAGAAATTGATGGTGAAGCTATCAGTACAACAACCTACATTGATGAAATGCTTCCAATAATGTTTGTTGATGGCAACAAAGGATCAACATCAATGACTTTTGTTGAACATTGTGCATAAATTGGCCTCTTTGAAACATAGGTAAGAAATCTTGAAGTTGAATTTTATGATGATAACCTATCTTATGATGAGTACCTTCAGATAATGGAAGAGAAGAAGAAAATTGATGAATTGATGTTTGGAGGAGGAAGCCTACTTGGCATTTAGAACCAAGTGGATGATTTGGTGACTACAGAAGTAGTGCTTGAAAGAAGGCTTGATGACAGTATCATTCAAGCTACTACACTTATGGTTTCCAATGAAGCATCTGAAGCAAAGGATAATGTTGTTGATGCATATTCAAAATGGATTGAACAGTCAATCTATGAAGACAATGATGATAATTTCTCTCAGAAAGAAGAGAACCAATATGGTTCTTGTTATGATTTTTTATATAAGATTGACAAGTTGTTTGAGTATGCAGGAGAGCATCCAGAAGAAGACAATGAGGACATGGATGAGGATTTCAATGAAGACCAGTTTGAAACCATCTTCATGCAATGGAGTTTTGAAGAAATCATATTTTATTATGAGTTAATGTGGAAGCAGTCTGTTGATTGTATAGCCCAAGATATGAAGGGCATTAATGATAATTTGCAGAGGTGGCATCAACCCACTGTCAAAGACAAATTTTTTGTAGAAGAAGATGAAAGAAACATGCATACACAACCTGATCAAATTACGAATATGAATTTGCAATGACAAAGACAAAAGGAAAAGCACGAAGCCTTTAGTATCAATCACAAAATGAAAAAAATGACCAGATTAGAAAAGAACAAAGTTTGGAAGAAGAGAAAGAAGAAACCCAACTCAAGTGAAAATTTGAAGTACAGTTTTATTGTTATGTATTGTAAGCCTAGCTGAGACATAGACCAACATGAATTTGCATTTATGAAATTGTTTTGTTAAAATCCATTAGGCAAATCCATTTTTTGATTTCCAAATGCAACACTTAGGCTTTATCAATGTTGTTGTATATACACATTTAGTTTAAGAGGGAGTGTTAGTTGTAAACCCCCAACGTTGAGTTTAAGAGGGAGTGTTAGTTGTAAACCTCAATGTAGTAGTGATTGTACACTTCCAGTTGTACGAGTCTGTTAGGATTCTTATCGGGTTCTTGATCTTCTTGATTTGATGGAGCTTATTTAGCTCAGCTCTTTTCCCTTAATGAAATGTTCTCTGCACATTCTTGTTTCTAACCTGTCTTCTCTGTATTATCTTCTTTACTTCTTATTTTTTCAGGAGTGATAGATCACACTCAGATCAAAGTGGGGTGTTTTTGCATGAGAAAATGAAAATCAAAGTGGGGTGTTTTTCATGAGAAAATGAAAATGCTCACGAGAAATCAACTATGGAAAAATGCCTTGAGATAATCAAGCCCTAATAATTATAATCCCTTTGATACCACCATTGTGGGACTACACAAATTTGATAAAAATTGAACTGCATTTTATTCATAGATATGACACACATATAAATACATTTTGGATGACCTTTGGATTCATATTCTAAAGGTCTCTTGGACTCCTGATTGTTACACTATCACTTGAAGTTTTACATTCCTTTAAGTGACTAATACCATAACCCTAACTGATTAGGTTTCCAACATTTCCAAATCAGGTTGAAGATGGTTTTATAATTTCAATTATCATTTAACCCATTTTTTATTCGGAATTTAGTTGAGATTTTAATTGGGAAGACATTTCCAACTGAGAAACTAGATTTCTTAGAGATAGTTTTTGTGAGAGAGCATATCATGTTCAAAAGACTTAAATGTTCAATAGAGGACGTTCGATAGAGGAATTAGTAGGGAAGAAACCATTGATGGGTTGATAGTGTTTTTACAAGATGAGTGTGGTTGTTGAAAGTTGATGCTTGAATGATTACATATTTGGGATTATTTGGGTTATAGAGTTTAGATAATATTATACTATGTGCATTAAATTAATATATCGCATAGTATATATGGGTTTACAGGTATTTTAAATATATTTGTATAAGTATTCAAGGAATTTAGAATTAGGTATTGGGGGTTCGGAACGAGGTATCTATGGGGTTTGAATTTGGGGGAGGTTGAATAGGTGATTTTGGATTGGATTTCTCTAAAATTTTCAAGATCCACTACATTGTACTCATCTCCTTAGATGTTTTTCTTCTTTTTTGATCCTCAAATCCTAGAACCATATGTGTGAAATGGGAAGCTCTCACATATATGGTATTTTTAGGGATCGACATAGGCACCAACTCTCCCATATCATCTTTCTATGTATTCTCTCATCAATCCAAGACATGCCAAAATTGAGGATTTAACCAACACAAGAAAAAAATACCTCATCTTAATGGACTCTACCATGAATCTCCATTGGGTAGAAACAAATAAAGTAGCATAGGAATCTACACCTATAGCTTCTAGAAATGGTTTTTTCTTACTCATTAAGGAGTGTGATGTAGACATGGATACATTAATGAATTAAAAGACAACATCTCTACTACTCCTCTCTTTTGTTAGTTGTACCTTTGGAAAAGAGAATAGGAGGCATGATATAAATAACTTGGAACATTTGTTACCTCATTGGATGATGCAAAGTAGGTAATATTTTTAGAATCTCCATTAATAATCTCCAATGAGTTCATTCGTTAAATTAATATAAGGGAAAAAGGGTAGTCCATTAGTTTTCATATTTCTTATACAATATTTATAAAGGTTGTTTCACATCATCATACAATGGGTAAAAAGAAAAAAGGTGTATTAAAAATGTCACAAAAAATGGATACCTAGAACGTCTAGAAATTAGGGGATTTTTTAATTGGAAAGGTGTATTGGGAGAGGGTTCAACAAAATGATTTTGGGAGGTGTTCTTCAATATCTAGTAAAATTATGGGTTTTCTTTAATATTCCACGTAGATAAAAGACCTTTTTTTGGTAGAAATTTAGATATTCTCACTCTGTTTTTTCAAGAAATGTTTCTTATAGAATATCTTTGGACAAGTTATCCTACTATGAGGGGAAAATACATGGCATCAAAGTCACCCAAGACTTTCACTTAGCTTCGACCACACACACTTGAGGGGGATTGAACTTGGTTCTCCATGTCAGTAAAATATTGATCACCTCACTACTTGCCACTAGACCACACTCCCATGGGTTGATATTCTCAGTCACATAATAAAATAAAATAGAATAGAATAACTATATTTACATCCATAAGAGACCTTGTAGGATCTATGAGACAAAATATAAAGAATTGCAGTAAAATTTACGTTCTTGTCTTTTGTTTTCATTTATGTCAAGGATGTCTCAACCTACAATATGCTCATAGTGCTATAAAATATCACTAATATAACTACCTATTTATTTTGTTTAAAAATTCAAGAAGGTATCTAAGAAATTCAAATTCTCATGTCGTATTCAATTTTTATGTCTTATTTGTTCATACATAAGACAATGTTATGTCATTGCATGTACCTCATTCTTAATTTATCCTTGTTTTCAAAGTAAGAATATGCATTCTTCTTGGTTTATTTTCTTTCATCTCCTTGTTTTGACTGGCATGTGATGATAATTTAGCCTAAATCTACAAACTCTATTTATCTTAAGGATGTGGATTTTGTCTTTGAGGTACCACTTTTACGTGTAGGTGATCATGTTGGGTTAATATCACATTGATATAATCTAATTTTCTTATAAATATGTTGCCACAAGTTCCCTATTACATTCGTTTGTACCAAGCCCCAAATGGCTAATTGTTTATTCAACAAATTTATCTCTTCAAAACCCTAGTTTTTAGTTCAACTTCATCTTGCCACAACACCATCTCTTACATTGTGTCACAAGAATTTATTGATGTAGTAATTCTTCATGTACTTATGCATTATTTTGGTTAAATATGTCATAAATTGACATAATGCTTCTTTGTCTAATGATAACGTACATGTTTTTGCTAGTGTCATACAGTAAGGGGTTTGTACTTTAACTGCTAGTTCTTCCAATGAGAACCATTTATGAAATCTCTAAACTTTCTTCAGATTATTCGGAGCTATATGGACCCATATTGGATATTTGTACAAAAGCATTGTCTATACCAATGTTATGAAGAGGAGCTTCCCCAATTTCCAATTCCACATCTCAAATTTTCTTCATTTTTTCCCATAGAATAGTGTAACAACCCCTCTATTACGTCATTTAAATGGATGAGAAACGGTCTGATTTTTTTTTTTTTTCATTTTTAAACAATGACAAGACATCATTATAATAAGTGAAACATGACATTAACATACTTCAATCAATTTCAGTCAAATTCATGATATTAACATATTTTAGTAAAACACATTCTGCTTCTCTCAATTCATTTGCAAAACTAGATTTATACACTACTTAAAGCACGAAGGAATTTGTTACTTCACATAAAATTAAATACAACTACCCTCCCAACCTATCCTGCAAGGTTAGGATTTCCAAGACATATAATCAACGCTAAAGTCTAGGATTCGTCCGTTGATCTTGACCATTTAAGGTATTAAGGCTAGTGATTGTTCTGAGTAACAAGGAAGTGTTTAATTCCCATATTTTCAATTCATTCTAAAATTCAAATATAAATTCCAAAATTCTTAACTACCTTTCTTCAACACATAAATATAGAAACATATCACCACTTCATAACACCGAAGCGTGCTATTACAATAATTCAACATCTTATTCAATTTAAAGAATAGGAATAAATTTCATTAATCTGGACAAAACCTAAAGTAAAGACCATAAATCATTCAATGATCAATCTTTCATTATGATAGTCTCAACACTGCAAGTTTACCTTGTAAAAGTGTGATAGTCCTACAATTTCAGTAAATTAGATATATATATGATCCATCTAACATTTAAAATAGGAAAATAAGAGGAGAGGAAACCTCTCAACACAAGGTAGAAACCACAAGCCTATTATGTACCTTGGTGAACCAACAGATACTATGAATAATTAACCTATAACCGAAGAAAAGTTTGTTCTAAGACTGAGTTAAAATTTATGTAAGAAGCCTGAGGCTTCTTTCCTGTATCACCATACAACAATTCAAGATCCAACTCTAGCAGTGGGTAGATAGGCTCCATAAATCCCAAGTTCATAAGAAACAGTGTGAATAAAGACAGGGGAGGCACACAATATGCACACAACATTTAGAATCTAAAGCTCAAGAGGGATGCGCTAATATGCGTTGGCATTCTTTTCAAGGGAAAATATCAAAAAGAAACATCTAGTAATGTCATCGATAAAATATTCGAGCACTGTCAAGGATCGAAGATCTTGATATAGGTACAAAAGCCAAATCTCAGAAGAGATAACGCTTTTGAAGTCGCATAGACAATCAAATTTCAGGAAGAACAATTGATAGGTGGAGACTTTTATGGATCAAGCATTTGGATCTGAATATGAAGTCCTGAAATGGACATGCGTTGTTCGATATATGAAACAAATTGAGAGTGAAAATGATTTTTCGATCTAATAAAGTGGAAGGATAGGATAAGAAAGGCCAAAGGCCAAATATCTTGAACGACCAAATTCTCGACAACCATTGGATCTTGTTAATATTTTTGGGTTAAAGGTAGATAGTTAGATAAAGTCAAGATGCTCAAGGTTTAAGCTCCGGGGAATATCACTCTGGGAGAAAAGGGAAGTGGAAACAATGAAAAATATGGAGTCCCAAGCCCTGAAATGAATCTGGACCATTGATCTAGAACTGATCATAGTCGTTGGATGAAAAATGAGTGGATGGAAAGTGTAAGCACGTCCATGATGAACACTTAAGATAAAAAATTCCAGAGCATGTAAGAATACCTGAAGTTTGAAGCCCCGAAGTCATGAAGTAAGACACGTGGCAACACAAAGAGATCCCATGTCATCATAGTCCACGTTAGCAAGATCACATCAACAAGGACATGTGGTGCAATTAGATAGTGACAAGTGGCAATGTCTACTTGGAACTTTAGGTACGAAAGTTATGAATCAAGATGACATGTGGAAACCACTCAGCCAGTGCCATGTCAATAATGAAATCGACAACCACGTGACTCTGTGATATTTGACTCCCAAGTGATCACAGATCTATGAAGAGTCAAATGTTTGAAGTCATTTCTAGCCGTAGATCAGAGCAAGGTATAGGGACCGTTGATCTTCGAGTTTAATGAGATTCGACTCTTTAGATAATTTAAAGGTAAGGGTTAAAGGTTGGGAAGACCCCAAAGTCACAAACTTCTAGAGTAAAGGAGATTTGTGGATCTAACTAACAACAAGGATCAATGGATCTCAAGTCTTTATTTCTTCACATTGTCAGCAATTAAGCACTCTGGAGGAAAAGAGTTGTTTCTTACCAACGTTAAGAATGTTAGAGTATGAAAGATGTGTGCTCATTTTACCATTGACAATACCCATGTCACCCAACCATAGGCTGAAGCCACCCTCTGAGCAACTTAACCTTGACAGAGAATCATTATGGAAGAAAACCTTAGGCTAGATAGCCAAACAAAGGGTAGTGCACCTTTCCCCAAGGATAGAACACCAACAAAAGCTGATCAGATAGTCCAAACCCTAGCCAAGATATAGTCGAAGCCAAATGTGATCTATTAGATACAACAACTGCAATGGGAGCTCTCCTCAAACCTGTGCATAAGACTGGGCACTGTAATTCTGAGACTACCTCCCAAAATGAGAATTGGCCTCCTGTATTTATAATAATTATGGCTAACTTCCGGGGCCGACTTCTCATTCAGGGTATCTGTATGTTCAGTATATAATATTATTTCTGGCCAACTTCTTCTCTTGGAGGCTAATAACCTAATATAAACTACCTTCTTGAGCCGACAAGTCTTCTAGGGTTATTAGCCAACTCATTAGGGTTTCTTCTTGCTTCCTGGAGTATTCTATCCTTGTCAGGTTTACACATGGAGGTAAATACCTCCCGCAACTACCATAATATCAGCACTCCCTCCTAGCTAGGGAGGTATTATAGGTAATGGTCTTGAGCACAAAACATACTATTCACCCGGTAGCATTAACATAGTTATATAGACTATATCATGAGAACCACCATCATCATCAGCTGCATCATCTCTCAAAACCATACTATATCTGAGTAATCAGACATGATTCTCACTCCACAGAGTGATACAAGAGTCATTCTTATAATCTAGAAGAGTAAATGTTTTGAACCATTTTCTGTCTGGAAAATCTTTGTTCATCATTCATTTAGTTGATAAGTATTTCCAATAAACTATTGATAGGCTTCAAGGCAATTAGAAAAAAATAAAACACAACTGTGTCTATCCATAGTAGTACATAACTATAATCCAGTGGTACACTACCACACCAAGTAACACACAAGTACTTGATCAGCAACGTATACTCACGAATAGTGGAACACATCCACCACAGTAGTATACATCTATTGTCATACAATCTTCATAACAATCCTTTGATACCAACCTGCATAGAAGCAATGTTATGATATAAAATGAATCATCTGCGCCAATATTTCACTCACATCTATGAGATCTAAAAGGATATCTTCCCTCAGAGTAGAACAATGAGATATCTGGACTATTCTTCTCAAGCAAGGAAGAATAATTGTCCTGTCTTCTGAGCCTGGACCATTCCCCACCCTGGGCCATTCTTCCTACACTAATCAAGGTGCACCCTGGAGAGAATGTATACCCTAAGGAATGCTTGTCTCTGATTTTTGAGCCTGGACCATTCCCCACCCTTGGGTCGTTCCTCCTACACTAATCAAAGTGCACCCTGGAGAGAATGTATAAACCCTAAGGAATGAATATCCATACCATTTCCTCTGTTAACCACAAGAGGAAAAGATTGTCCTGTATCAACCTCCAAAACAGACCATTCCTCATGTTAACCACAATGAGAAATAGTTGTCTGACGAGGCAGGCCAGTCTTCTCAAGTAACCCTCAAGAAGAGAGACTGCCCTAGACCACTCCCCATGTTAACCACAATAGGAAGTCATTGTCTATAATACATCAGCAATCTGGACCATTTCCCATGTTAACCACAATGGGAAATCGTTGTCCATCAAAAATCTCAATCCACTTTCCGAACAGGAAAGCATCTATCCAAGATGGACTATTTTTCAATCTTGAAAATGAAAGTCTTCAATAATATTTTCAGTGCTCCCTCCCAACCTAGAAGTCATCTCTTCCTTTTTCAATAAGGAAGTCGTCTCCATGAGATCCATCTTGAGTACACAAACTCTTTCATCTTGGATAGAAGCTTTACCAAAATGTCTTTTCATATGCTCATCTATGGAGATATGTATTGGAGAACCACTATCTCCTTTCTGGACTTCATCATGGGTAATGTAATACTTGATTTTAAATGTACTTTAGTCTGGAACACTGATTTTCTGTGAAGGCTTCATGTAGCTCTAAACAATAGAGTATATCATTGTTGGAAAACTGGAACATATCCATGTGGCACTTCTTCTGTCATCATGATATCTAATCTACTAAGTAATCATCTTGATGTTATAGGAAATCTTCACCATGCTTCTGCTATGCACTGGAGGTTCTCCACTAAGTTATCTTCTTCTATCTGCATACAAGGGTCTCTTTCTGGTATGCCTCAAAGTCTTGATATTTCTCTTCATATGCTCTTTATTCAATTTCTTTGGAGAACATTCTTTGCATTCATCTGATGTAGAACTCCAACTCATTGATGTTGCGGATGATATAATGACTCATGTAGAGATAAGTCTAGTTTACCTGGAACACGTAATCATCATAGTCTTCTCCCTCCATCTGGGAGAACCCCTAGTTTTGGATCTCACAATGATTTCATTCATAAGTCTTCCATACATTGTTCTTCATCACGAATTTCATTTCCTCTGCTTGATTTATTTTATTGAGTTTATATTAGGCTGACAATCTTGTGATTCTTGATACAATGACTAGTTGTTCTGGCTTCTCTTTATTTCTTGTAATCTTAATGTGTTTCTTTAGCTCTCGGGTCCATGAAGTTTCTTATAGATTCCATGCCCTAAATATTCCATCGTGTTGTCTTTCATGGCTGCTATTATGGATATATACTTCATCATATTCAATGGATCATAGGATTAGCTCCCTCCTAATCCTTGCTTCATGTATGAGTGCATATAATCGGCTCCCTCTATCTAACAGAGTCCACGCTTCCATATGCATCCTTATTGTATTCTGCAATATATAATTGGCTCTCTTGTCTAACAAAGTCCATGCTTCCATCTTGTTGTCTTCTACAAAACGTCATAAGTCTTTTTCCAATTTCCTCTCGATTGTTGACTTCTTTCTATCTTTGCTTCTTCTAAGTCTCTTCATGATTGATTCGGCTTATCTTGAAATAGCTTCCACATGATTTGTATTTCATCCTTTCATGTGTATTATCTAATGATATCCATTCTTATCTTGTTGTTCTTCCATAGGTATAGTTATTCTTGGAACACATTATCTTCCAAGAGATAGATATACAAGATATGTATAGAGACGATGCAAACAAGATATGTACAAGAAAATAAGAAGAGTTTTGTTACCTTTAGAAAAATAAGTCTCTTACATCCTGCTTAGTGTTCTTTGTAGGTTCCTTTTCTTCGGAAATTGATGCTTCATGTTTCTCCTTTATTTTCTTTAGCTCAGGAAAATGGTTCTTGTAGTGACCATACTTTCGACAGTTGAAGAATTGTACTTCTGAAATGTCTTTCTCTTCATTTGGCTTTCTCCTTGAACCAAACTTCCTTTTGTTCCTAAAGTTATTGAATATTGCTGTGAAGGCTTGATCATCGTACTTCTTTTGGAGTTTCTCTTTTTCACTGATCCTTGATTCTTCTTGAGCATAGCAAGAACAAAGTTCTTCAAATGTTGGATACTCCTTTCTTGTGTTCATGATTGTGGAAAATGCATCCCACGTCTTGGGAAGACCATTGAGTACTATGTTTACCAACTCCTTCTCTGAGATGATCTATTCAATAGCTTGTAGTTGATCTCTTAACTGATAAATTCTCACAAAGTATGATGTTATGTTGTCATCATCATTCATCTTCATATCACAGAGCTCATTCTTCAGACTCATTACTTGTCCAATGTTTCTGACTGAAAAGAGGTTTGTTAGGGCATCGTACATCTTCTTCAATGAGTCAAGTTGGGAGATGTAGGGTATCAAGTGGTATTTTATAGAATCCACTATGATACTCATGGAATTGATGTCACTGTCTTTGAACTTCTCCATAGATGCAACGTTCTGCGGTTCCTTCTCTTTCCCTTCTTCAAACTTTGGTTTCACGATCTTTCCTTTCACGATATCCAACACTTTATTCTTGGCAAGGATGAGATAAAACCTTGTCTTCCACGCTCTGAAGTTAGAATATCCATATAACTTGTTCTCTGACTTCATAGAGTAAGTCATGGCTGCTTTGACTTGGTCAACCCTAGATTTGACCAGAAAGCTCAAACTTCATGTCTTGGCTTGCTGAGAGTATCAGGAGATGCGCTAGGATAGAGTGCACTAATATATTTGGAGATTAGGTCAATCCATTCACTTAAGGTGCCTCAACAAGAGGATTAGGGTTTCTGTAACTGCTCCTGATAGTAACCCTAGCAGAAATGTCTTGGAAGTTGCTTCTTCTAGTAACCCGAGTGGCAGTTCCTTAACTAGCTCAATATCCTAGCAGCTATGTTTCCTTCCAGCGTTTAGACTGAATGAAGGAGGTATGGGCCCATAACCTGTTAGAATATGAAAGATGTGTGCTCGTTTTACCATTGACAATACCCTTGTCACCCAACCACAGGCCGAAGCCACCCTTCGAGCACCTTAACCTTGATAGAGAATCATTCTGGAAGAAAACCCTAGGCTAGATAGCCAAAAAAAGGGTAGCGCACCTTTCCCCAAGGATAGCGCACCAAAAAGAGATGATCAGATAGTCCAAACCCTAGCCAAGAGATAGTCCAAGCCAAACATGATCTGCTAGTTGCAGCAACTGCAATGGTAACTCTCCTCAAACCTATGCACAAGACTGGGCACTGCAATTTTGAGACTACCTTCCAGAATGAGAACTAGACTCCTGTATTTAGACTAATTCTAGCTAATTTCCAGGGCCAACTTCTCATTCAGGGTATCTGTCTGTTCAGTATATAATATTATTTATTGATCCGAAATCGGATCTAGAAGCCTGACAAGGCTTGAAAAATGCTCAAAATTGAACGTGCTCAGAATCTAATGAAACCAACTCCATTGCGTCTGTCTTGTCTTCCCGATTCCGGCAGTATATTTACTTTGTCAAACAGGCTCTGTATGCGAAATTTATCGCATTCTGATCGAAAACCCAAACAGGTAAAAAGTCAAAGGTCAACTGGTCAAAAATTCAATGCTGATGTCAGCATGCTGACTGCACAGGAGATGACGTGGCACTCTCTGGCTGATGGTGATTGGGTAGGTTCATTGACAAGGCAGACATGTGGCAGGCAACTGGACCAGTCAATAGCTGACAAGTGGCATTAATCCGTCAAATGGGGAGATGCCATGGGGCCCAATCATGGGCAGCCACGTGGCACCCAGTCATCAGTTGAAGTGGCATGTTTCAAAAAAATTGTTTGGGGTCCATGGGATTTGAACCCATGACCAACACCACCAAGCCTAACACCTTAATAAATGATCATTTACCAATGCGCCACATTAATTTTTATGTTATGAAACCCACATTATGAAATATATTGCAAAGTATTGTATGGAGAGGGGCCAGCGCTTAGCACTTTGGGCTAGCGCTTGGCAATATGAACCCATATGACCATGTCAAGGGGGCACGCGCTGGGTAGAAGGGGGCTTATGCCCAAATTTAACTATAAAGTGGGTTTTGTAACTAATTTTTGAGTTTTAATTGTAATTAAGCCTATTTTTAATGGTTTTTGGGAGTTATTAGGTAGTTTTGGAGCCTAAATTTTGGGAGGAAGTTGGAGATGAAAAACTAACTTCCCATCTATATAACCAAGGCATGTTTGAGGCCATAGAGGGCATTCAGAGCAGATTTATGCTGAGGAGAAGCCAAGCCAAGGCCATTTTGAGGTAGAGAAGCTTTTGAGGAGGAGACGTTGTCGGACCATTTCTGGGAGATCTGGACGTCCGTTTTGCGTGCCATTTTCTTTTCATGGTTCTAGAGATCTAGAAGAACATGAACAGATAAGTCTTGTAGCCATTTGGCATTGCAGCGATGTACTTTGGAGATTTTGAGCAGAAATAAAGAATCCTCTCCCACAGAGAAAAAGGCCCGGAGACGTAGGCAAATTTGTGCCGAACTCCGTTATCAATCTGTGTGTTATGGTTTGTTGTTTATTCTTTCATTTCAGATCTGCAAATGTATATATGGCTGTCATGATTCCTCTTCTTTCCTCATTCTTTCATTAAGTTTCTCAAATGGTTAATTAACACATGCAAAATTAAAACTCAACCATAAGTCATTAAAAGATCTGACGGATCAAGAGGTATCAGAGCTAGTTGACGTTTGGATTTGAGTTGCATGTTAACCATGGAAAAGCTATAGTGTGGTGAAGGTGAGCTTGTTGCAGAGAATCCATTAATTGGATTGAGAAAAAGAGCTTCTCACAGCGAGAAGATGGCATCGGAAGAAGGGATTTCTCAAGATGAGAAAGAATTCCGGAAAACATTCCTTGCTATGTCGGAGATGG
>ML799853.1:39450-64064 GCA_009831015.1 Picea engelmannii | reverse complement strand
TGTCATCTTATTACATGATTCCTTGATCACATGTATAGACTAAATATTGAATAGATTAATGCCTTTGCTGTGATTGGTTTGTGTTGTTGTGATTGAAACAACGCAAGAGCATCAGAGCAGAGTGAGGAACAATAGATATTAAAGGAGAGCGTTCATAAGGTATGTACTCCATCCATTTCTCTTAGTTCCATTCAATAGTTAGATCTAGGGAAAGAGTAGTATTATGTCACGTTTTGTTCCAGATCCAGGTGGATCTTGGGGAGATTGGTCTGTGTCCGCAATCATGAATTTATCCATAAACAAGGACATAGAGGGAATTCAGAGAAGAGTTATGCTGAGGAGAAGCCAAGCCAAGGCCATTTTGAGGCAGAGAAGCTTTCGAGGAGGAGACGTTGTCGGACCATTTCTGGGAGCTCTGGATGTCCGTTTTGCGTGTCGTTTTCTTTGCATGGTTATAGAGATCTGGAAGAACATGACTAGATCAGTCTTGTAGCCATTTGGAATTGCAGTGATGTAATTTTGATCTTTTGAGCAGAAATAAAGAAACCTATCCCACAGAGAAAAAGGCTCGGAGACGTAGGCAAAGTTGTGTCGAACTCTGTTATCAATCTGCGTGTTATGGTTTGTTGTTTATTCTTTCATTTCAGATCTGCAAATGTATATATGGATTTCATGATTCCTCTTCTTTCCTTATTCTTTCGTTAAGTTTCTCAAATGGTTAATTAACGCATGCAAAATTAAAACTCAACCATAAGTCATTAAAAGATCCTACGAATCATTTATGGCCAACTTCTTCTCTTGGAGGCTAATAACCTAATATAAATTATATTCTTGAGTCGATAAGTCTTCTAGGGTTATTATCCAACTCATTAGGGTTTCTTCTTGCTTCCCAGAGTATTTTATCCTTGTCAGGTTTACACATGGAGGTAAATACCTCCCGCAGCTACCATAATATCAACAAAGAATTCATGGAGCTCCGAACTCTAGAGTGGATGAAAATCGTCGATCTAAGGGATTGTATGTCATCATATCTCTGAGTCGTTCAACGGTTCAATGATCCATGTGGAACATACTCAATATGTGAAGTGAAAAAACCCCAAAGGTCGGAGTTCTCTAGTGGATCTCCACCATAGAAAATCGTGTACAAAAATCTTCGCCAATCATTAGATTAGATTACTAAAAATTTCGAAGGAAGGTGGGTAGGGTTAATCTATGACTTCCATTCAACTCAACTCAAGACCAGATTCGACCGGTGAGCACTTCGAGACAAAAGGAGTGTTGATTTCAAGGAAACTCTGGAGTGTCGGAGTTTCGAAACCCTGAATAACACCTTTTTGACTAGCACTAGGTTTTGGCACTTGGTCACAAGCCTAACTTGTTAAGTAAAAGGGATAACACCAAGGAAGGACGTAAGTAAAAAGAATTATAATTCTGGAGACCTTTGCATAGACATCCCAAGATCTCTAAGTTTTAAATGTAGTTACTAAATCACAAAGATTTCCTTGTTACTAACAACATTGGTTAACCAAGAATTGAAATCATAGAACACCCTTATTTTAGATCAACAAACCATTAGAATCCATCATCGACGGAATTAAAATTATCAAGGACTAAGCAAGGTGTTTGATAAAAATTGGATCTAATTTACAATCTGACGGGATCTCATCGTAAGAGTTGTTCAGGAGCTAGATGAAATTCAACAGGGAAATTATTACAATTGGATTTACACAAAATCAACATAATCTATAATGCCAAGGATTGGAAGATAGTTTCCACAGATGTTTCCCGATACAATTTGCATTGAGAGTATAAAGCAACCATAGTTTCCACATAATGAATTTATTTAGGACTCGACAAGGTTTCCAACTAAGGACTCACAAGCACAAAAATTGCACTTGAATCCACATTTTATTAGAGAAAAGTACCAATAATGTCCTAAAATAAATTCAACTAAACTCTTATCATACAACTGCACAATGAATAACCTACAAATTTTGGAACAGAGATCATGCACCAATATAGAATAAGATATACTACACAAATCAAACCACTCAATTTGTGTTTGTGGGGACATCCGAAATTAAAAGAAATTTAAATAATACAACCATTATAAATATTATCCATTGAAAACAAAAGTAACCATGGGCATTTAGGATTTCCAGTGATGCTAAAAAACTATTATAATATTACATGGTAATACAATGAAACTTCATAATATAAAATACCATAACCAATGAATGTTGTAGATTGAATATGCCTTCGATCTGGTGCTCCTTACTGTCCTTCTCTTGTTAATCACAGAGACTTCACCAGTACCTCCCAGCCAATGCTATGGGTACTCTTCTTCCCCCTCAGCCCCCCAAGCCGCAAAGGGGCCACACACAGAAAACCAACAATCTAGCTCCAAGAATTGCCCTCGCAAGGAAGACCTTCCACTCTCTTGAAAGTCTGGTAATCCCAACTCTTACGAGTAAAAACACAGTCTAATCAAAATTTGGCATCATAACAATACTTAGAAAATCAGATCCTTTTTCCTTCTTCAGAAATTGTTTTTATAACTATTTCCTTCTTTGACACATTTCCTTCTGCACAGTTAATTATCTTTTTGGTAAATTTAATTGGGATTACTCACTCAGACACTTGTCCCATTCTCCCCAAGTTACCCCATTAATTACAATTTTTATTTTAATTAAAAGGTCAAATTCCCTCATAATCCTCCATGTGTTCCTATTTTTACTCCTAGGTTTCCCTTTATTCCCGAGATTCTCATTTAAGGAGTGTTCCTAACTAGATCTTATTTAGAGTTTAAAACGGAGTCTCATTCTAGTTAGACTAGAGTAGTTTGACTCTAGATTCTATTCTATGTACAACCAACCTCTCTAGTTATTATTTATTTCTATTTAAATTTTTTTTTTATTGAATTCATGCACACATGTGCATTTTATCTAGTCTCTAGATCTTACCAACCTTTTTCCTAGTATTACATTTATCTCCATTTTGAATATCTAAGATAGTTTCCAAATCAAACTTTAACTTAGGCCAATTCTTAGACTTAGGCTTTGACTCTTTTTAGAATTCTCAACTAGAATCTATCATTTAATTAATTAGTTAGTCCAACAAGGGCTACATAATGCAATTTTTTCTAGGCAACATAGATTTATTGACTCGAGTTTAATTATGGGACATTCCCTTCAAGACGCACCTCTGTGATCCAAGGGTGCCACTCTCCTTGGACTTGTTTTGGAATTTTTCCAACCCATGGAGTCAACAGTCCACTCAGTCGACCTTGTGAGATACTAAGGGATTCTAAAGAATAATGAATCTGCCTTATTGCACGCCCCTTAGAAATCCTCGTGAGCGACTGTCTCAGTCTGCCCTCACGACATCATGGACCCCTCAAACTAGGTAATCATTAACCTACAATTCAGACCACAGTGGGAGTGCTAGTAGGATGTGACAGGGACGTTGTCACACCTCTCCCTCAATTGTCTGGTTTTTGTGCATGGCCCTTCTACTCCTTATGTGAGTCATATTAGAAAGCATCCTTAGGCCTATGTCCACTGACAAAACACTGTCAATAATTTCATATACATGAATCATAATATAATCAACCATGCATCATATGTTCTTGAATTTAAATACTCAATAATTAAAATCCAGTTCCTGTCTCGATCAAGAGTCCAAGGGAATCCATCGATGCCATCAACATCCTCAACATGTCATGTGTCCTACACACTCAGGACAACTTGTCAAAATAATTTGTCACTGTATATATACCTCAATAAAATCAATAAGACAATAACCCTCAACATCATCATATACAACCCAAAATCTAAATGAAATCACAATTTACCATAACCGGATCACCTGCAAGCAAGTGTCCTCAAAGAATACGTCAATAATGGTGTACTCAGTAGAGAGGGATGTTACACATAGAGATTTTGTTGTGCCCATATTACATATTTTTATACATAAGAGTTCCAATTACAATTGCAATTGAATCCAAACGCCATGTATTTGTAAGAATAAAAACCTCGAATTTTCACCATTGAATGAAATGGTTATATCCCTATCCCTAATGCCAATTAATATTATATTTTCCTTGTTTACATTAACTTTCATTTTAGAATGAAAAAAAAAACTTGTTAGGAAATTCAGATGTATTTGGAGATTGTCTTTGTGTTTTTTTAAGGAACAACATCATGTGCATAAATAAATAGTAACAAAACCACAGGGTATTCACTCAGTGAACCCATGACATAGCATGTGAGATGATGGGATATTAAATAATACCCTTAATTTCACTAAATATTGATAAATATCCCCCTAAATCCTTTTTTTAACACCCCCAATACATCTTTCCAATAAAAAAACTCTAGTTGGAGTAACTTCACACACACCTAGGATTTCTTTTTCCTAAGGTTTTTCCTTGTTTATTATTCATAATTAGTCATTATCCAGTCTCCTATATTGTAGGAGAGAATATTCCACCTGGAGAATATTCTCTTTCAGTTGACACTTCAGTTTGACTAGTTGAGTTGAGTTTAGATGTTGCATTGGTTTTATCACCATGCAACCTTGGGATCATCACCATGATAATTCGACCTTGCCTTGGGATCATCACCAAACTAGTGAATTACCTTTGATTCCCTAAGTTAAATCTTCACTACTCTTTGTTCAGTCAGTTAACTGAAGACTAGTTGACTAGTTAACTCAACTAGGTGACAGTTCACTCCTGTAACTGCCTGAGAAACTAGAATAGGTGGCAGTTCACTCTCGTAACTACTGGTGTATGTCCAAATCACTCTAGACCACCAATATGGTGCATTTATTCTCCTCCAGTGTGCACTCATTGAGTTATACAAAGTATATCATGTGTAAATTATTCATTATTCACAATGGTTAATGAGAATTGTTTCATTCTTTCTCTCCTTCTTCTTCTTTCTCCAATTCTCTCTGAAAATGTGTGTATTATTGTTTATCTAGATATATTTTGTGCAGTTTCAACACCTTAGATGCTATCAGATCCAATGGACTGCTAAGCAAAAGCTACACCAAAAATTTTTGCAGGTACAAAAGATTGAAGATAGCGGAAAGATGGATTTCCAAAAAGAATTCATTCTTACACATAACAACTATTTTGCATGGAAGGAGAAAATAACCATACATATATGAAATAGAGGGTTGTATAGGTTAACCTTGAATACAAATACAGAACCGACATTAGCCATAGAAAAACCCAAGTACTTGAATCACACGGATGAGGCACTCAGAACAATTTGCAGTCTTATTTCTCCCGATCTCCTTTTTCACATATATTCCTGTAAGACTCCCAATGAAGCCTGGACCACCTTGGAAGGGATATTTGTAAAACAAGATGAGATGAGGGGACACATTCTGGAGTTGGATCTGCTCACATTGGATCCAAAAATCTTCGAAAATATCTAAGATTTCTTTACAAAATTCAAGGATTTATTGTCGCAACTCAAAGCTTGCGGAGTTGATAAATCAAAGGAGGAGAAAAAAGAGGTTCTCACCATTCTCTCCAAGATTGGTCCTGAATTCTCTGTATTCCTATCCACATTCCATACTGCTAGATTCACCTCTGGAGCCACCTAGAATATTCCTTCTCTTGAGGACTTTATCGAATCCCTGACACAAGAGCAAACCAAGCGCATCAACATAGGCACAATCAAAGGACCAAGGGTGCATGCACTCACTGTGCATGATGGCAGCAAAAAATATCATAAATATAAATATAAAGATAAATAAAAATCTCATTCACATCCTAAGAAGGAAGGGTACAAAAAACCCTTCACCGATGCCTCCAAATCCAAAGGGAAAAAGGGAAGAAAAGGGGAGAAATGCACGTATTGTCACAAAGGATTCCATTCGGAATCCGCTTGCATGAAAAAAAAATAGATATGATGTTTCAAATACTTCAGAAAAACAACCTTGGATATCGCATCCCCGAGGGTTCCAAGAAGAAGAAGCCAGAAGATATGAATTCCAATAAAGACAATTCTAGCCATGCCTTGATTGCCATCAACTCCTCTCTCGATGCTTGGATCATAGATTCAAAAGCATCACATCGCATGGATGCCTCAAAATAAGTATATTATTCTTTGGATGCATGCAAAGGTCCTCCCATTCTGATGGGGGACAACTCTTATGTCGAAGTCATAGACAAAGGAAGGATTGAACTGACCAACGAAAACTTCGAGAATGTGTTGCATGTTCCCAAACTTTCTATCAACCTTCTCTCCATGTCTCAGATGATGAATTTCAGCACTGGAAATAAATTCATATTTACACCAAATTTTGTGGACATCTACGACATGCAAACCAACTCTGGGGTTTCTACCGGTGAGGTAAATCATTAGTCTAGATTGTATATGCTTTTTGAATTCATTGAACCTGATTCTGCTTTACTACTTATTCATGATGATGAAAATAGTAGGATATGGAAAGAAAGGTTTGGAGATTTGAATTTTAGATACATGCAATAGATTAGCAAGAAAATATTGGTTGATGGTCTGCCAGACATCCATTTCTCCAAGGGAGTATGTGAGGGATCTGTTCTCGGAAAACACCCTCAAGAGAAATTTGACAAAGGAAAGTCTCATCGAGCTTCTACACCTTTAGATCTGATCCACAATGACCTTATGGGTCCTTTTCTGCATCTATCCATTAGGAAAGTGAGGTTTGTTCTCATTTTTGTTGATGATTTCTCACATTTTACATGGATCTACTTTCTAAGGCAAAAATCTGAGCTCTTTCAACACCTCAAAGATTTCAAAGCCTTGGTTGAGACACAGTCCGGAAAGAAGATCAAAGTCCTCCAAATTGATAATGGGGGAGGGTATGTAAATCATGAGATCCATAATCTTTTCCATGAGGCAGGGATTCAGTTACAACACACAGTTCTCTATACTCTGCAGCAAACATAGTTGTTGAGCAGAAAAATCGATCTCTAAAGGAGATGGCATCTTGCATGTTGCATGCAAAGTCTCTACCACAGAGACTATGGGCCGAAGCACTTAACTATGAAACATACATCCAAAACAAATCTCCGCATAGATATTTCAAGGATAATACCCCCTATGAGGCTTGGAGCGGCCTCAATCTGGAAGTGACCCACTTTCGCATTTTCGGTTCACGCATTTTCGGTTCACATGCATGGGCCATGATTCCCTCTGAAAAGAGGAAAGAACTTGATCCAAAGAGTATTGAGTGAATTTTTGTTGGCTACCTCGATATAGACTTATTGACCTTTCCTCAGACTGGATCATCATTGAGAGAAGTGTCCAATTCGAAGAAAGTGTCTCGCATGCACCTCAGTAGCCGCATGTAGATACCTTCACTCTTCCACTTGTCTAAGATGATGAGAATGCACATGTCGAATCTTCTTCAGACAAGAGTTATGATTTAGAGGACTCAGATGATTCAGATTCAGAGTCAGTACAGTTAGATGTAGAGTCAGAGAATCCAGATGCAATTGCAGATCTAGAGCAGAGTCCCAAGTGGGCATAGACTACTCTTTAGGATGCAGGGGATATCGTTGGTGATCCAACCGACACTAGGAGGAATCAATATGATTTCGAGGAGCCTCCCATTGCACTCACTGCCATTGAACCATTTCCCTCTAGGCATCTCTTCTTGGTTCAGTCTTCATATCCACAGTCTTATGGTGAGGCTGTTGGAAATCCGTTTTGGGAATCCGCCATGCAGGAGGATCACAACTCCCTCCTCGAGAACTAGACTTGGGATCTAGTTCCACTTCCTTCTAGGAGGAAACTTATCAGATGCAGATGGGTCTACAGGACCAAGAATGCAGTGGATGGATAGATTAGAAGATATAAAGATAGGCTTGTCGCCAAAGGATTTCAGTAGGTTCATGGTACTAACTATGATGAGACCTTCACTCCAGTAGCGAAGATGGATTCCATATGATTGGCACTTTCCATTGCGGCAACCAATGGATTGGAATTCCATCATATGGAAGTGAATAATTTATTTCTTTGTGGTGATCTCTTTGAGGAGATCTATATGGAGCAATCCCAGGGATTTATGCAGGACTCATATTTGGTCTGTCGGCTGAAGAACTCACTTTATGGACTTAAGTAGGCTCCGAGGGAATGGTATGCCAAGATGGATTCCTACTTGTTGTAACAAAACTTTGTACGTTGTAAATCAATCCTAACTGTCTACATGCTTAGGACGACTGATTCAATTCTACTTTTAGTTCTGTATGTCGATGATTTGTTGATCATCGAGTGCTCGACTTTAGGGATTGTTGCAGCCAAGAGGATTCTACGTGACTGTTTTTTGATGACGGACATGGGTTTGCTACACTTATTCCTTGGACTCGAGATCATTCAGGATGCATCAGGCATCAAACTATCTCATGTCAAGTATGCACGAGATCTCCTTGAGAGATTTCACATGACAGACTGCAAGTCTGCTCCGACTCCTTTCCTATCAGGAGTCAAACTTGAGGATGGCGAGGAGACAACACTGGTTGACAACACACTGTACAGACAGCTAGTGGGGAGCTTGTTGTATCTCACACACTCCAGAACAGACCTCTCATATGCAGTTGGCACAGTTTCTAGGTTCATGCAGGAGTCGCATGAGCTACATTGGAAAGTTACAAAGTCTATCCTTCGATACGTACAAGGCACCATCACCTTTGGGATTCATTATGCAGCAAACTCTACATTAGATCTCATTAGGTTTATTGATTCCGACTAGGATGGTGATAGTATTGATCACAAGTCCACATCTAGTTACTCACTTAGTCTTGGTTCTTGGCCTATCTATTGGTCAAGCAAGAAGAAAGTTTCCATTTCTCTATCTTTAGCCAAGGCAGAGTATAGAGGGGTAGTTAACATAACCATTAAGGCTATGTGTCTACAACATTTTCTCACTGAGTTGGGCATTTAGTTTCATCGGTCGATCATCATCTGGTGTGACAACTAGAGCACTCTGAAGTTCTGCAAAGATCCAGTTTAGAGGAAGTGGATGAAGCACATTGAGATTCACATGCACTACATCTGGGATTTGGTACACAAGCGGATCATCGACTTACAGTTCTGTCCTTCAGCAAAACAGACAAAAAACATCTTCACCAAGACCTTCACTGATCAAAAGTTTCATTCTCTGCGAAGTCATCCTGGATTGAAGGACACAATTGCCTAGAAAATGTAGTTCTTCTTTTTACATACATTATACCTTGAGGGGGGGGTTTTCCCATGAGGTTTTCCCTCTTTCCTCACTTTTTTTTCAGTGTATCTTTTGTATTTGAGTACCTAACATGGCCTTGTTTCTAGGACCCATTCTTTAGTTTCACCATAGTGATGTTTAGGGGGGGAGTAACTGCTCATGAATAGGATGACGTGGGGACAAGTTTAGGTGGGGAGGTAAATGGGGTAACCGATGTGGAAGGTGTGACAGGCTGGAGGGTTAACAGGATACACGACTTGGATGACAGGTGTTTCTCCAATGTCCCTTTATGTTTCTTTATTTTGCGGGGCCACGAGGGGGTGGTTTGAAGTAACCCGCTTTTCGTCCCACAATGCACCTGGTGATGCCATGTAGCTATTTTACTATACTGTGGTTTCAATTGTGGGACCATTCAGGAATTTTATCGTTCGAGCATGTTGCATCCATGCAATGAAACATGGTCGTTGATTTGGTTGCGATCTACAATCTGGGCGCACCTGCTAATTTTAGCGCCACCGCTAAGGTTTATCTGCCTGCCAAATTTAGGATCATTCTAACCACACTTGCAGATGGTGCTACTTTGGCGTTGAAAAAGAACACTTCCCAGAGGATGATCTGATGCGGTGGTCTGACGTCACTATGCTAACATGTCATGAAAAGTGAAGTGACACATGTTGGTGCTAGCTGGATTCCAGGTGTCATGAGTGATGAGATATCCACATGTATGAACTGATGACTGCCACATATTTTGGCACTTTAGAGATCGAGGGTGGTCTGCATGTAGAGCTAGAGCTCCAAAGTGAACAATGACCGTCGATCTGAGGAGGACACGTGGTAGAAATTGGTGGACTTTGGGAGAAACACTACGAATGAAAGCGAGAAAGGAGAAGATAAAAATGCCAAAGCTCAAAGTCCCAAAGTAAATCATGACTGCCCGATGGAGAATAATGCATGGCGCTTGATCTGCAACTCCGGGAGAATGTACTTCGGAGGAAAATGAGAGGGGAAGCCCCAAAGTTCCAAAGTAAACTACCATCGTTAGATTTGGATGGACATGTGGCAACAATCAGTGGACCTCGGGAGAAAACACTCCAGATGAAGACGAGAGGGGAGAAGCTAAAACTCCTGAAGACCGAATTCCCAAAGTAAATCATGATCGTCCGATGGAGAAGGATGTGTGGCAGGAGATCCTTCACTTCAAGGATTTAGCATTTCAGAGAATTGCACCTTGGAACACTCAAAGCCTGGAGTTTCGCAGTAAATACTCACTATTGAAATCAAAAGGACATGCGACACCAGATCTCTCACTTCGAGGATAACCACTTCGGAATAAATCTGGATGTGTGAAGCGAGAAATCCAAAAGACCGGAGTTCCAAAGTAAATCTAGGCTCTTGAAATAAAAAGGACACACGGCACTAGATCTCTCACTTCGGGGATAACCACTTCGAAAGAAAGATGGATATGTGAAGCGAGAACTCTTGAAGCCTGAAGTTTCGAAGTAAATCTCCATCGTTGAAATCAAAAGGACACACGGTTCCAGATCTCTAACTTTGGGGATAATCACTTCAGAAGAAAGTTGGATGTGTGAAGCGAGAACTTCTGAAGACAGGATTTCTAAAGTAAATCTTTTCCATTGAAATCAAAAGGACACGCGCTGCCATATATTCCACTTCGTGGACTTAGTGCTCCAAAGAGTTTGTGCTCTCTTTTCTTTCTATTTATCCCCTTCCCTTAGTTTATCTAGCTTCCAAACTAATTTATCGCACTAGATTCTGAGGTCAAGCTTCCCTGCAACTTGTCGTGGTGCAAAAAATTATCCTGCCTGTAACAAGAGAAATTTGTAAGCTCTTCGCTGAATAAAACTGTTAATTGTAAATAGTAAAATAATTTTGAAATCTGAAGATCTTGTATAGATATGTTTACAGAGAGATTATTAAAAATTTATGATGGAATTTTTTACTTGGAAAATCACAATAATTATTAAATTTTTTAACTTTATCCAATCAAAAACGCCATTAACAATGTAAGAGGGAAGAAATCTAAAGTTCAAAAAAGATCAAAATTATATGTGTTCCAACATAGGCTCCATCTGGGGATTGTGTCTCCCTGTGAGATGTGAAAGAACAGTAGACCAAGTTCCTGTATTGAGTAAATGGAGTCATTATTAAATTTCTGATAAACACTTTTAGGGGTTAATCATACAGACAAAAATCGAACTTCAACCAAATCTCAGAAAACCTTCAAAACATCCCCAACTATTGAGTCAAGTTAGGCTATTTAAAATTTCCTTTTTCTGAAACTCGGTCTGGATCTGTTCAAGATAATCAAAATGACTTTAACTGAAATATCAGACTTTGACTGACTTCATTCGCATCAAGGTTGAGTAGATGTAACAATATATTTAGGGAATCCCTCGTTGGTCCAGAATGTAAATATTACTAGAAAGAGAATTAGATGTCAGAGTATGTTTTGTAGATATGTATGACAACCATACAGATATCATAGATATTACTTCACTGTCAGCGAGCCTGTGCAGTACCCCGATGAAGTTATCTACCTCTCCCATTGAATTTCCTTTCACCACTTCAATTAGCACTTTTTCATTTTGTTGAGATGAGGGAAATCATTGCATGAATTTCCTTTCATCATCTCCTGTTGGACAAAATGGGGGAAATCCAATTTTGAATTTCCTTTCACCATTTGTCTTGAATTAGATGGGGGCAATCAGATTATGAATTTATTTTCACCATCTGTATTATATTTTAATATTTTGAAGTGGGGGAAATCAATTTGTATGTATCATACGAGGGATGATATCTTCTTAAAAAATTTAAAAGGGAGGTCTGTCATAATTTTTTAAGTATAATTTGAGACTAATTTTCTTCCTATTTTCAATACACCTTCGCCTATAGGGAATATTTTATAGGGATTTTGATTTTCATGGATCAACCTTGAGAGAATTAGTCAGTTTAAAATATGATAGAAGAGTTAAAGTTATCAGGATTAGCCTGGACATACTTTCTTTCAGCTAAAATCCAAGGAACATAAAGATTTTCGCCTAATCTTGTTTCAAAGATATGTTTTTAAGTTTTCGGAGTCAAGGTGTAATTCATTGTTTCTATGAAGATCCAGGAAAGGTAGCAAAAGTCAGAAGAGAATAAAATCTCAGGGATAGGCAAAATAAAATAGAAAAATGACTCAGAGGGACAAACACAAAAGAATCTCATTCTGACACAAGTTTGTTTATTGATTTTCGAACTTCTTTTCAAGCCCTTTTTATCCTTATTTTCTTTCTTATTTTATTTGATTTTTATTCGATTTTCATTTTATTCAAAGAAGGCTTCAGAATTAATCTATAATATTTATACTTTTATGATATTTGATCAGGTGACAATATCTATATGAGTGAAACCTCCTTTACATTCAATAAGATTTGTTTAAAATTTTAGCTTGGACTAGTGGGGTAGGAGTTCATACTTCAGATTTCTTTCATATTTTCAATCAAGTAAATCATTAATTTATCACTTGTTTTGAGAGAAATCAAATGTTCTGATACATCCTTATCTCTCAACTGACAGTAAGTATTCTGCACAGGAACAAAATGGGAAGTGTCATAAAATTACGCAAAATAGAAATGATATGTGGTACATATGCTCTTATATTTTCCTTTCATGATATCAAGTAGACTTGGTTTATTTACAAGAAAAGTAAAATTTGGATAGTTTACAAAAGGAAAATAAAACTACAAATTGAAAGAGAAAACAATGTCAATCTAGATCGGTATGTACAATGGGAATCTAAAATATGACTATTGCATAAAATGCTTTAGGTAATGCCCGTTGATAGGAGCGTGAATAAATTTCCCGTCGAGGTTCTCCAGTAAGAAGGAATTTTTCCCCTCAGCAACTACAATCTTGAATGGTCTGAACCAGAGATGATCGGACTTTCCATGTTTCCCTACATCTTATTTCCTAGCATCCCACTTCAAAACTAAATCTCCAGGAAGACACTCCCTGTCTTTGCTTTTTTATCGAAGAGGACCTTCATATTATCTTGGTACTTTTGAAGTTTGTCATCTACTTCGGCCCTATTTTGTTGGAATTCGATTATTTGATTTATACTTATTGTAAATTCATTTGCCTCTTCATTTGCATCTTGCCAGAGCTTCATCATAGGAAGAGAAAGATTGATAGGAAGACAATGTCAGTACCATAAACCATATGAAAATGGGACATACCTATTGATTTCTTGGTGCCGATTCAATTCGCCCATAAGGCGTATTTTAGGTGAACATGCCAAGATTTCTTATTTTTTGTCAACACTTTTTTTATTATAGTCATCAGGATCTTGTTGGATGATTTTTCCAACCCATACCCCTGAGGATAATAGGTTGTAGAATGTCCTAATACAATGTTGTATTTTTGGCATAAATTGACCATTTCCATAGATTTGAAAGCTTGGGCATTATCAGTGACTATTTTTTAGGACAACCAAATCTCGATAGGATGTTCTCTTCCAAGAAGTTTATTACCACCAAATCCATAGCATTCTGAGTTGGAATGGATTTGACCCACTTCATGAAGTAATCGGTAGCAGTTAAAATCCATTTATGTTGGGAACTTGACTGTGGGTGGATTTCTCTGATGAAATATAGACCCCATTGTTGAAAGGGAGCTTCTGATTTGACCGAGATTAAAGGTAGTGCAGGGATATTTTGATTACCAGAGAACAGTTGGCAAGAGTTGCAGGCTCTGACCTTGGCATTCACGTCAGTAAATAACTTTGGCCAATAATATCCTGCTCTTGAAATATTGTAGGTTGTTTCCCTCCAGGCATGGTGTCCTCCACACACTCCTTCATGAAATTTGTTTATGATGCCTTTTGTTTAATATTATGTTAAGAAACATAACGAGAAACCCAGAGGATCCTTCCAATAAATTTGGCCATCGATAATACAATATTTAGTTGTGTGTAGCTTCAAAGTTCTCGCTTTGGGAGGAGTCATGTCATTCAGGCACTGAAGGGTAAGGAGGTATGAAACAATGTCGAAATACCAAGTAGTGGAAGAAAAATTATATTCAATATGAATCGTAGGTGTTTGATTATCAAGCTCCTTTATATCTGGGAGATATCTATGTGATTCCAGGTGATTTAGCCCAAGTGGTCTGAAATTTGATTCGTCTAACAGTTTCGTTAGGCCTTGACCTTTGACTAGTTTGGTCGTCTTTAATTCTAGATTGATCTCCTAAATTTTAGCTAACCGCTGACCTCTCTTTCCATCACTGTCTGGTTGAATCAAGATGTATTTGACAGCTCTTGTTGGCACATAAGAGATTATTTTGGAATGAAACACATATGTCCTGAAAGCTTTGAGAGATTTCACCATTGCATATGCTTGTTTTTCAAGTATATCATATTTTAATTATGCATCCCTAAGACTTTTAATGAAAAAGGATATTGGTTGCTCGAAGCCTTCTTCATTCTTTTGCAGGAGCACCACTGCAATAGTATGTTCAGAAGTGAAAGAGAAGATCAAGAATTCCTTAGTATAGTCTGGACTGGCTAACACTGGTGCTTCGCCTATAGCTTTATTGACTCAATCAAATGTTGCTTTAGCTTCGACGTTCCATTTCACTTGGTTGTCCTTATTCAATACATCTATAATCAATTTAATTATTTCAGAAAAATTGGGAATGAATCTTCCCAAAAAGTTGATCTTTCCTTAAAAAGATTGAATTTCTTTTATGTTCCCAGGAATATTAATAATGTCTATAGCCTCAACTCATTTAGGGTCAACCTTGATTCCTTCTTTTGACACTATATGACCCAAGAGATTACCTTCTTTCATAGAGAAATGTGATTTCTTAGGATTAAGAGACAAAACGAATTTTCTGCATTTTTCGAAGGTCTGCTTGAGGTGTAGCAGATGTTCTGCATCGGAGTTAGAAAAAATCGTCAAATAATCAAGATAAATAACAATGAATATGTATTTCTCACAGACGAATTTGATGTCCATCGCTCTCTGGAAATTATTCCCTGCATTCATCAAACCAAATGGCATTTTATCGTACATAAAATTTCCCCACATAGTGGTAAACACAATCTTTTCTCTGTTGTTTTCATGGACAACAATTTGATTGTATCCGGAAAAACCATCTATCATGGACATATGTTAGATCCAACTACCATCTCTAGAACATGATCCATTTTTGGTAGTGGGTAGTTGTCTTTGAGGGACGACCGAATTAAGTTTTTGAACTCTACAAAGAGCCTTATTTCACCATTTTTCTTTTTGACAGGTACCAAATTCGCTACCCATTTGGAATACCTAACTGGAATGATAATTTTCACATCAAGAAGATTCTTGACTTCCCTTTCTATCACTGGCAAGAGAATAGGATTTATTTTTCTGAGTTTTTTCCTGAAAGGTTTGATACCATGTTTCAAAGGAATCTTGTGTTCAATAACAGAGGTATCGTAAGTTTCCAGATCATCATAGGACCACACAAAAATGCATTTGTATTTCTTAAGCAACTCGATGTACTTATTCTTCATTTCAGATGGAAGGTATTTAGATATCTTGACCAGTTTAGGATTTTCCTCAATTCCTATATTACAATCTTCAACCTCTTCATACTGAGGTTGTAAGGTAGACTTTAAAGGTATGTCATCCTGGTCTAACAATCTCTCCAAGGGGATCAAACCTCTAGGGATTTGATTGTTCTTAAGTACGAGCATGACCCAAATAGGATTGTTCTGGTTTTCCTGATCTATGTGAGTCTTAGAAAACCCGTCGAACATTTCAAGGAACTGTATTATTTGTTCATTGTCTTCATATACTTTCCAGTGTTGAACATTGTTCAATATCGAAGGCATGTATCTTATTTCAATGTGATACTTTAGTTTTAGGACAGTAGGTGGTATAAAGGTCGCAACAACTTTTCCTAAAAAGTCAACTTTCTATTTTTCCATTCTGGGAATAGAGTGAATATTAAAAGATGAGAAGAATTTTTCTATCAAATCCCAAGCGCAATTTTTGTATGACCTCAACCTTGGATGCTTATCTTGATACTATTTTTTTACTTATTTCACAATGAGATCTGCATCACCATAAACTATCAGATGTTCGATTTTTAACTTTCTGGCAGCTTCCAATCCTAAGACTAAAGCTTCATATTCATAGACATTATTTGTATAATGAATCTCCCACTATAATCTATATGATAAGGGAATAACGTACTCATCTCTTGGAACTACAAATAACACTCCAACCCCTTCTCCTTCATAAGAAGAAGAACCATCAAAAAACATTTTCCACATTCCTTCTCTACTATTTACACTTTTCTTTGTTTTTACTACTTTTTTATTTTTTTCTTCTTCTGTACATTCTTCAAAATCGTCATATATAGATAATATACAATTTCCTAAGTCCTGATCAACAACATAGACTAGGTAGTTATTGGGGTTTTGGGGGTCACTTACAGTATATGCCATTCTAGTTTCTTTGTATAGTCGAGTGAATTGTCCACCGAAAATCAGGATTGTAGCGTAAGTGATGTCCATTTGAACTGATCCTCCTAATTTGGCACCCCAAGACCTAGATAGAAGCATGCCATACTTTGCAGGGACGTCAACAATGAGCACATCCATAAGGATACGTTTTACATGGATCTGAGCAAGATTTACTACCAAATCTTTAATCATGCCTAGAAACTTAACCTTTATAGAATCAAACAAGTACAAGTCTTGATAAGGTCTAGTGATTTCAAGGCCTAGCTTCTCCATGATAATTTTAGGCATTAAATTATCAGAGGCCCCAAAATCTAACATACAATTGTGGAGTAAATGGTCATGCACAGTTAGTGTAATATAAAATGGAGAAACATAATCCTTGTTGTTTTCGATGTGTGGACCGAACATGATCATAGGTCTTTCATCTTATAGATTAATAACATTTTCATAACATTCGGCCTCAGAAAAATTTATCACTTTAGCAATTTGCTTTTTATAAATCATTTTTTTTGCAAGTTCAACTAGAGGCATGGGGATTTTAATTTTATTAAGCTCATTTTCTAAACTGAAACCTCCAACTATTTTTTCAGTTTCTCTGGTTGGAATTTCTTCTTTTGTGTTTTCCGATTTCTTAGTTTGCGTTATTCTTGTTTCAACTGGTTTTGTTCGGGAAACTTATGTTTCAGTTGGTGTTTTATTAAATGCTATCTCATTCATTTTACTTCGCGACAAAATATTTTTCGATGAAACATTCGTAGAATTTTTCTCTCTTGACCTTAAATCATACTTTTGTTGGAGTTCAGCCATTATTGAGTTGGCAAGCCCTTGATAGATAGAATCTCCCAGAGTGTTGATGATTTCCTCATTATTAAACATGTATTCTAGGTCTAAATATTTTTCATAATCATGTCTGGTTAAATGTGGCTCTAGATAATCATCGCTAAGTCTATTCAAATCTTCTTCTAGCTCCTCATAATTTTTCATTTCATCTCTTTGTATAAAGTTTTTAGTTTTAAACAGAGCTTGGATCTTTTGATCTTTATTTTTTATTTGTCTCTATTGTATCTGAGGGTTAGGGTTTCTCTTAAACTGATTCCTAATGTATGGATCAAGTTTGGATTGATCTAATTCCATCCTGGATATTTTCTTTAATAAATCATTGATTATCTTGGCCATCTCATCCATCTTTTCTTCTACAGACTTCCCAAATCCAGAGGGTCCTCCTTGTTCTTTGAAATGCCTAGGTTCTTTGGTTCCCATCTCAATCTTAGTTTTTAATTTCCCATATGCCATCATATTGGATTCAATTTCTATGGCATCATCCTGTGTTCTTGACAAAGTGGCCAATATTATTTCTCTTAAGAGGAGAGCAAAGTCATGTTCAAAGGCCCCTGCAAAAGTTACCTTTGCAGTAGGTTGAGAAGGTTTGACTTTAGCTGGGATTTTGTTATACAATTTGTTGAACCTTAGAGTAAATTCAAGGACTGATTCAAAAAAAAAAAATCTTAGAGCCCCAAATTCGGTTAGATAATAGAGATGGTCCTTTTTCTCTCCCCACTGTCTTAAGAAGGCATTTTCCAAATCAACATATGACCATATGGAACCTACAGGGAGCACTATGAACTAGGTCCTCACTTGTCCTTCAAAGGTTTTTACTAATAGTCTTGAGTAAACATCCTCATGCTCGATGCCAAGGATATCAAAAAACTGATAAAAAAAGGGTGTGTGTTCTGTTGCGGTTAAATCTCCTTCTCCCATGAATTTTGGTAAGTTTTTCATATATTTTTCAGGCAAATCATGAAGGATGGTAGGGAGGAACAAGGGAGCATATCTGGTAGCTACCTTGGAAAATATTTTAGGAGGCAGAGCTTTTCCTTGAACTTATCCACCTGATCCTCCACCTTCGGCACTACCAACACCAGCCATTGGAAGTCCAGGAGATGAAATTTAGGAGATAAAGAGGGGATTTTCAAAAAATTCAAGGGAATGAAGTGGTGACCTTTCGACTACTTCGGGGTGTGGTAAAGGAAGTTCCAGAAAAAGGCCGTTGGGAGATCAAAAATCTAAAAGAGGAGGAAAAGGGAAAAGTGGACTGGTTTCCTCATACTTACAAGATGTATATATAGGAGAGGTGATAGGGGATGAATCAGGATATAAAATTTATTCTTCATAGTTTTGGGAAACTGAAACCTTTACATTGGGTAAGGATAGAATCAGTAGGGTGTCAATGAAAATGGATATTGAAAGGGATTTTTTGTTCTCACTGGTAGGAGTATCTTTCAAATCAATCTCAACCTTTATCAAGGGAACAATTACCTCTGGTTTCTCAAGCTTAGCCTTGGATCTACTAGTTGATGCCTATGCAGAATGATTTTTTTTTAATTTCTTTAGGAGTTAGTTCTTCAATTGGAACCTTAGCATTAAATTGTGTAACTTTGGGTTGATATACTTTACCTACTGACACAACAGTAGATTTGAGGTATCCCTTTGTTTTCAACAAATTTTTGGGATCTGACACTAGTGTGGTATGCTTATCGTCTGGATTTTTTCTGGTATTCTTTCGACTGAATGCTAGTTTTGTATATGGTGGAGTCACCAAGTGAAAGATAAAAATAATCCTTACTTATGTATTCAATATTTTTTCACCATCAAAGATAGAAATTTATCTTGTCGTTTTCCCAAGGAAAATAACTTTGTTTCTTCATCCCCGACAACGACGCCAAAAAGATGTTGCTCCTGAGATTGATTCTAAGGCTCAATGAATAATGTCATGCATCATGAATGTTTAAAGAGAATATTTTAAAGAGTGATTTTCCTACCTTTAGTTATACGATAAATGATCCTTAAATGAAATTAATAATAGGACATACAGAGGTCGTATTTCATTGTCTAAGTCATAATTTTAATATCAAATGGAGTCAATGAAACTTACAGAACTGTTAAACAAAGCGAGGCATCAATTAAATATGAATATCACCTTGTTTGTAGTGGAATAAAAGTAAATATTGAACCATTGAACAATATATCAAATGCAGTAATTCAAATAGCTTGCAGGTCATGCTTTACTTATAGTAAATACAGAGGAAAAACTGCTTACGTGATGAATTGATGATATAATGTGATTACAGTATTTGTGATACTAAATTGAAATCAATCACTTATCAAGGAATTGCATAAGAGAATTCATAGGTATGGAAATACAGGAGAAGCACACAACTCAAACTGAATGAAAATTAGATTGGTTGTTGTCATTGATGTCAACCCTAGTCATGGGTTTTGGACTGCAAGATTGATAAAGGTATTTGGACATGAAGCACAATGCACATGCATATACAAAACCCATGAATGGATAGTATACATCATGTTTTTTTCGGTGGTATGTGGCACGTCACATGGATCCTCAAGGTTGAGGAGAAATGAATTTTTGAAGATGACAAAGTGAATTGAAGAAGGAAGTACATGTAGGCCCTAAAGATAATTAAAGAAAAGAATTACAAAATAATAAAGTGTCAAGTCGGACCTAATGTTAAAATGAAGTGACATAAATGGTATAAATAAACATCATTATACATTCATTTTGATACAAGTCAAATTGCAGAGGAAATAAGAAGTAAAGAAGGTCGGATTTCAAGGGATGATGAAGTCTTTTGGTGATGTGTTCTAAGGTATGTTATTTTCAGGTCATCTTACCATTTTTTATATAACTTTTTTTTCTAGAATGATTCAGATGGTGAAATCTTTATGGTATTGAGAAGACATATAAAGGTACCTCTAGTAAAACTTTCATCTCTTGATTCACTATAATTATGGAGATACACTCTGTGGAAGGTAGGTTTGTGACCAGTCCTGAAGCTAGTCAATAAACAAGTGTTCCGGGTAAAACAATCATAACGTATTCATAGAGAATCGAAATTATGTGGGACAAACTTCATTGGAAAGAGTACAAAATGTAGTTTCTTGTGTGCGATTTTCAGAATCGGATGTTAAATATTGAGCGTGGGGAATTCTGTACAAGTTCAGTATCCTGAATAGACCAGAATTGAATAAAGTCTACTATTCTTTCTATAACTTCTTTTTGGGGAGGATTCAAGGAGTGAAACTTGGAGGAGTTTCAGATAATACATTGATTAATATTATATACAGGATAAAAGTACACTAAGAATTGAATAATTGTAGAAATTGAAGAAGTCTCAGGAAGCATTATCAAGTTCCATGTGATGATTGGTTGATGGTGATGATTTAATGTAAAGTTTTATTATCTCTCATATATTATTGGGTGGAAGGAAGGGGCAAGGATGGATATTTCAACTCTCTCTTTATATTGGAGAATTGTATATTCCTCTTGGAGTTTTATCCCTCCATTTACATTTGGAATCTGTAGCTACCTTTGGAAGTCATTACTTCCCTTGAACAATAACTATTGATTGTTTCTCATATATTGTGCATGGTGTATTGTGGTGTATTAGTGTAACTCTTATACTATTGTTCATTTCTCATTGGATATAGTTGAATGGTTTAAGTATAAGTTGAAAAATGTTTTAAATTGTACTTGATACTGATTCACCCCCCTCTCAGTATCAACAATTGGTATCAGAGTGGGTTACCTTTAGTACATTTTAACCACTAGAAGGAAGATCCTAAGAAGAAATGGAAGACAAAATTCCAAATGGGATTCCACCATTTGATGGAAGTGATTTTGAATAATGGAGTAATAGAATGGAAACTTACTTGAAAGCTCTTGGGGAAGATGTTTGGTTCTCAGTTGCTTCAGGATACAATGCTTTGAAGAAACCAAAGACTTGAGCTCAGAAGGAAGCAAAAAGGAAAAACAATTTGGCAATAGATACCATCCTGGATGGATTGAAAGACTCGGTGAAATTGAAGGTGGGATCATGTGCATCATCAAAAGAGCTTTGGGACAATATACAAGACCTTTATGTAAGGGAAGACACTGAATAAGAAGAAGAAGAAGAAGTTGAAGCAAATTACAACATCTCAGATTTCAAAGAAGAAAATAGAGGTCAATTATTTTTCTTTAATTGTGAAGGAGTATGTCATGTTGAATTTGAATGTCCTCATCCAAGGATTGAAAGAAATGACACTGAAGAATAAAATTCCAATGAAGAAGAAGAAAATCATGAAGAAAAAATTATTCAATAAGAAAATGAGAATCTTAAAAAATTGAAGCATGTTGAGATTGAAAATAGCAAGCTCAAAGACACACAGAGAAAACTAAGAAGTGACTTGGGTAGTTGTGAAAAGATAGTTATAATATTGAAGAAACAATTAGAAGACTTTGAGAAACTAAGAGAAGAAACCATTTCCTTGAAAACTCTACTCGAAGAAGAAAGAAGAATAGGAGAAGTAAGGAATATCCAAATGAAGAAGAAAGAAGAAGATTGTGAGAAACTTGAACGAGAAGTTGTCTCATTGAGGAATAGCTTAAGAAACTCTCAAGTGCTAAAAGACTTAACACATCTTGGATGCATGGGTGAAACTTCATACAAATAATATGCAAATACCAACAAGAAGGTTGAAGAAAGAGCTACATAGAAAGTTGATGAGAAGTGGACCAGGATACCAAAAAGAAGGAATGATTACAAAAGAGATGAATATCCAAGAAGACATCCTACCTTCAGGAATCGAAGAAGCTTCAATCAGTATGAAGGAAACTACAGAAGAAAAAATCATGAACCCAGATGGACTACATCACAAAGAAGCCCACTTACTCCAAAGTATCAAAATTTCTTTCTTGGTCATTGTTATACTTGCAAAATTTTTGGACATAAGGCGATTAATTGCAGAATCAATGAAAGGAACACATACGCAAGAAACATGAATGGTGTAAATAGAAGATATAGAAATAATCATGGATTTGTCAACAGAAGTTATAATTCATTTTCCCCATTGATGGAAAAAAATATTGCATGCTATAAATGTAATTATCTTGGTCACAAAGCACAAGATTGCAGATATATAAATAAAGATGTCCCTATGCCAACCACAGTATGGAGAAGGAAAGAGATTCCAAAAAATGAAGATTGTCGAATAGCATTGATCACTGAAGAATGTAAAGAAGAAGACGAATGGTACATAGAGAGTGGATGTTCTTCACACATGGTTGGGGATCAAGACAAATTCATCAGCTTGAAGAGAAAGGGTTGCAATGTTGCATTTGGAGATGACTCATCTGCCAAAATACTTGGAGAAGGTGTAGTAGAGCTTGGAAGAAAAATGTAAAAGAAAAGAATGTTCTATTGGTTGAAGACTTGAATCATAATCTACTCAATGTTAGTAAAATGTGTGATCAAGGATACACTCTTACGTTTGATTCCTGAAAATGTAAAATCATAGAAAATAACTCAGGAAGATTGGTTGCAAATGCAACAAGAAGACCGAACAACATATACATCCTAGACATGAAGAATATAGAGAAGACATAAGCCACACAAAAGGATTCTAAGGAAGAAAAAGTCCCAAAGACCAAAAATAAGGATGAAGTATTATTGAGTGCCACATGTTTAGGGGGGCAGCCCCAAAGAAGAGAGTTACATTTTTCCATTAAACTCGGGGGGAGCAGCCCTAATCTTTTCCATTGATGTAAAAGGGGGAGATAAATTGGGATCATGATGATAGGGGGAGCATGAGTGTTTCCATCAATGACAAAGGGGGAGATTGTTGGAAGATTGGTTGTTTTCATTGATGTCAACCCTAGTCATGGGTTTTGGACCGCAAGATTGATAAAGGCATTTGGACATGAAGGAAAATGCACATGCATATAAAAAACCCATGAATGGATAGTATACATCATGTTGTTTTCGGTGGTATGTGGCATGTCACGTGGATCCTCATGGTTGAGGAGAAATGAATTTTTGAAGATGACAAAGTGAATTGAAGAAGGAAGTACATGTAGGCCCTGAAGATAATTAAAGAAAAGAATTACAAAATAAGGAAGTGTCAGGTCAGCCCTAATGTTAAAATGAAGTGACATAAATGGTATAAATAAACATCATTATACATTCATTTTGATACAAGTCAAATTTCGGAGGAAATAATAAGTAAAGAAGGCCGGATTCCAAGGGAGGATGAAGTCTTTTGGTGATGTGTTCTAAGGTATGTTATTTTCAGGTCATATTACCATTTTTGCTATAACTTTTTTTTCTAGAATGATTCAGATGGTGAAATCGCTATGGTATTGAGAAGACATATCAAGGTACCTCTGGTTAAAATTTCATCTCTTGATTCACTATAATTATGGAGATACACTCTGTGGAAGATAGGGTTTGTGACCAGTCCTGGAGCTAGTCAATAAACAAGTGTTTCGAGTAAAATAGTCGTAAATTCTTCATAGAGAATCCAAATTACATGGGAAAATTTTCATTGGAAATAGTACGGACTTTAGTTTCTTTTTTGCAAGTTTCATAATCGGATGTTAAATATTGAGCGTGGGGCATTCTGTACAAGTTCGGTCTTCTGAATAGACCAGAATTGAATAAAGTCTACCATTCTTTCTATAACTTCTTTTCGGGCAGGATTCAAGGAGTGAAACTTGGAGGAGTTTCATAGAATAAATTGAGTAATATTATATACAAGATCAGAGTACTCTAAGAATTGAAGAATTGTAGAAATTGAAGAAGTCCCAGGAAGCATTATCAGGTTCCATGTGATGATTGGTTGATGGTGATGATTTAATGTAAAGTTTTATTATCTCTCATATATTCTTGGGTGGAAGTAAGGGGCAAGGATGGAGAGTTCAACTATCTCTTGATATTGGAGGATTGTATCTTCCTCTTGGAGGTTTATCCCTCCCTTTACATTTGGAAGCTGTAGCTACCTTTGGAAGTCATTACTTCCCTTGAACAATAACTATTGATTA
>ML799853.1:0-39400 GCA_009831015.1 Picea engelmannii | reverse complement strand
ATGGTGTATTGTGGTGTATTAGTGTAACTCTTATACTATTGTTCATTGCTCATTGGATATAGTTGAATGGTTTAAGTATAAGTTTAAAAAGGTTTTAAATTGTACTTGATACTGATTCACCCCCCTCTCAGTATCAACATAATTAAACTAGGGATTATAGTGGGGATGTTACAACCCCCCTCCCCTACAATTGTGTTTTTTTATCGGTGCACACTATGTTGATATACATATATGAAAATTTATACCACAATACTTAGAAAATAAAATTATGCAATTTCACAACTCCAACATAAGTTCCAACAATAATCTCTTGTTCCTCTCAACTCGTCGACTCAAGGAATGCATGATTAATTTATCATGGGTAATTCAAGGAATGTACCATATTTTTTTATCATGGTTAACCCAAGGAATTAGCCCCTTTTTTATTACGGTCCCCAGTGCATTTGTCTACGACTCCGAGATGTGGTTCTAAACTCTAGCTGCTCAAAATGGAGTCTTGCATTCTTTTTTCTTCAAAATTGTCAACAAATTGTGGGTATTCTTCCTGGATGTTTTATTGATGCTACCATGTAGAATATTCGGGACTGTAGAAGATCCATTGAACCTTTACTAGCCGTACGACCTTGTTCCTAAGCACTTTGAATTTCCATTCCAGGATGTGTACTGGTTCCACCCGGAAATCCCCTTCATGCTCCAAATGGATCACATTCCAATCAATTATGTGGTTATGGTCAGATACATATTTCTTTAATAATGACATGTGAAATACATTATGTACTCTCATGGATGCAGAAAATGCTAGCATGTATGCAATTGGCCCTATCTTTTCTAATATTTCAAAATTTCCACAATATCTTACTACCAACTTTAGAAACTTTCTAATCTTAGCGAACTTCTCTTCACCTTCAATTTTAAGAACACATGTTTTCCCACTTTAAAATATCTAAACACTTTATTATTGTCTGCATAAATCTTCTTCCTATCATGGGAAGCCTTTAAATTATACTTTATCTTTTCCATCTTCTCTTCCATTTCCTTTATCAAATTTGTCCTAACAACTACTCTGTCTATTGGATTATCCCAACTCAATGGTGTATTACACTTTCTGCCATACAATGCTTCAAATGGACTCATTTTTAATGAGGCTCGATATCCATTATTGTAAGAAAATTTAACTAAATGAATAATTTTCCCACTTTGATGATTGATCCATCACATACATTCTAAGCATGTCCTCAATTATTTTCTTAGTCGTCTTTATTTTCCCATCAGACTTTGGGTGATACATTATATTGAGATTTAAATTTATCCCAAATCCTTTGAACAAACCCTTCCAAAAATTGGAAGTAAACTTTGTATATCTATTTGAAATGATTTCCTTAGACACCCCATATATCCTAGCAACTTATTTCATACAAATTTCTTCAATATTTGTTTCCTTGTGTGTTGTCTGCACAAGAATGAAATGGGATGCCTTAGTCAATTTGTCCACCACCATGATGATGGAATCATGTTGCTTCACTATTATGGGAAGCTTTGTAATAAAATCCATTGTAACAACTTCTCACTTCCATTTTGGAATGGGAAATAGTTGTAACAACCCAACTAGATGCTTATGCTCAGTCTTCACTTTCTGACACTCTGGACATCTAGCTATATAGTTAGCCACTTCTTTCATCATTCTTGGTAAAAACTATTGGCTTCTTTTAGCTGCAATTATCTTTTGATATCCTAGGTACCCAACATATGGCATATTGTGTATTTCCTTCAGAACTACATTTTTCATCTCACTGGAATTCAGCACATACACTTTTCCTTTGTACATGAGAATTACATCTTCTTTCAGCTCATAATAATTAAATTTCTACTGAAAATTACCTTACTGTAATGCTTCTTTTATTTTTAGATATTGTTGATATGAATTTGTTGATGCAATAATATTATATTTCAGATTAATCCTATACATGCTAATGACTACAATATGATTCTCATGTGCTCTCCTTCTGAGTTCATCAACCACTTGATTCTCTTTTCCTTTTATATGCTTAATTTCAAAGTCATACTCACTTAGAAATTCCAGCCATATGGTTTGTCTGACATTTAATGTTGGTTGTCCAAAAAAACATTTCAGACCATAGTGGTCTGTCCTCAGCTTGAATTTATTCCCCATAAGGTAATGTCTCCACATTTTTAATGCATGTACAATTAATACTAACTCTAGATCATGGGTAGCATAGTTCCTCTCATGCTCTTTTAATTTTCTGGACTCATAGCATACCACATCATCCTTTTGAATGAGGACTCCACCAAGCCCTTCCTTACATGCATCAGTGAACACAACAAAATCTTCATCTAGATTTGTGATATTTAATATTGGTGCTCTTGTCAAGATGTCTTTCAATTGCTAAAATCTCTATTCACACTTGGAAGTCCATTCAAATTTCACTCCCTTGTTTTGCAAGGAGGTGATTGGGATTGCAATCTTTGAGAATCCTTTTATGAATCTTCGGTAATAATCAGAAAGACCCATGAATGATCTGACCTCTATCACATTTCTTAGAATTGGCCATCCTCTAATGGCCTCTACTTTCTTAGGATCCACTACTATCCCTTCTACTGAAATTATATCCCCCAAGTAGTGAATCTTTCTTTGATAAAAGATGCACTTACTTAGCTTATCATACAAATTATTCTCTCTTAAAACTTGCAACACCATTCTTAAATGCTTCTCATGTTCCTATTCTGACTTAGAGTAGATTAATATATCATCTATGAACACAATTACAAACTTGTCCAAGTACTCCCTAAACACTCCATTCATCAAACACATGAAAATAGTTGGGGCATTTGATATTCCAAATGGAACTATGTGAATTCATAATTTTCATATCTTGTTCAACATGTTGTCTTGTTGATATCTTCTTCCTTTATCCTCACTTGATAACCCGATCTCAATTCAATCTCGGAAAATTTTCTTGCACATTTCAAGTGATCAAACAAATCATCAATCCTTGGAAAAGTATATTTTTTCTTTATGGTGACCTTATTTAGTTGTCTGAAATCAATACACAACCTTAAGGTTCCATCTTTATTCTTTAGAAAAATAACTATTGCTCTCTAATGTGACACACTTGAGCATATATACCCCTTATTTAACAACTCTTCGAGCTGCATCTGCAACTCTTTCAACTCTGGCATGCCCATTCAATACGGTGTCTTGGACACTAGGGAAGCTCCTGACACTAAACCAATAGAGAAATCAATGTATCTCTTTGGCTACAATACCAAGATTTCCCTTCAAACATATTCAAAATCCCTCAAGACCAGATGGTCTTCAATGCTTTCCACTTTATCTCTAGACGCCTCTTCCATATGGGATGCAAAAACTTGACATCCCTTCTTGAAAATATTTTTCAAATACATAGCTAAAATCTATCTAACAACTATAGATATTAGAATTCCTTGAACCTTTCCTTGATTCCCTTCTTCATCAATACATGTGATTTTCTTGTTGTAACAATCTAAGACAACATGGTATTTTTCCAACCAATTTGTGTAATTAGACAATCATATGAACCCAATGGTACGATGTTTACATCTACCTTCATGTTGATTCTGTTCATGTCGATCGAAAAATCTTTAACCAACTCATTTATCTTCCTCTTAGCCCATGTGGCTAACCGAACTAACCAATGTTTCTTATTCTTACTACTTCCACTTCAATCACGGGGGATTGATACTCTGCTTGATTGTTGTCCAAGGATGCATAAATCCTTGGCATGTTTCCTCCCATGTCTTCCACTTTTTTAGCCTCCTGAATGTTGTGGACAGTCCTCATTCTTTCCCCTTTGTGAGGGTATCCCCTATATAAGTGATTTTCCTCACATCCCCAACATTGTACAAGTTTTTGCCTTGGAATTTTCCCAAATGAATCTACAACCTTGTGCTCATTTTGGGAAGACTAAACTTTCTCATTTCCTTGGGAGGTATTCTTAAAAAATGGTGGTTTAAAACCTTTCTTCTTATGATCCTTTTTCCCTTTCATCTTTTCATTCCAATCTTTTTGGAAAAATGGCCTCCCTCACTCTACTCATAAATATGTTTTTCTCTCCTTATGGATTCTTCCAAAGTTTTGGGGTTATCATATTTAATCTCGTCACTGTAGAAAGAGGGTAACCCACTTAAAAACCTTTTGATTTTGAATTTTTCATCATTTATGAAGTCAACATACTTCAATAAATCAAAGAATCTATTCTCATATTTATCCATTGTCTTTCTTCCTAACTTGAGTTCAATTAACTCTTTCATATTCCTTTCATAATAATTCTCAAACAAATGTTTCACTTGGAAATATCCTTTGAACTTCCTCCATGAGATCATTTTCTCATTAAGGTGCTTGGCTTGCTTAAGTTGATCCCACCACATGGTTTCCTTTCCTTGCAAGTGGTAGGTTGCAATTCTTGCTTCTACCCTTGAGGGGTAATCATGCAACTAGAAATATTTATTCATTTACAATAGCCAAGCCTCCACCTCTTCTCCTTTCCTGTGCTCACCATTGAATGTTGGTGATTTGATTTTCCCAAGTTCACCTTGCAATATGTTTGCCTCATGCCTTCTTCTTTGTCTCGTAACATGAGACACACTTGGGATTATCCTTGGCCCTTAACTTCCACGAGCTCTTATGGTGGATTGTCTTGGATAATGATGGTGCCTACTCATGCTTCTTACTACCTATCATTTCCATGATCATCCCTTTTTCTTTGGGTTCTAGATGTTGTCACTTATATAGCACTAGTTTCTTACTTGGTGTCAGAGTCTTTTTTAACTAGATTATGCAACATATTCAAACTTTGAAGTATCTCTTCTTGATCTTTCATAATCCTGTCATTATCTTCTCTATAGCTTTGCACTTCCCTATGCAAGGTTCTCATAGTTACAAGCTCCTTCATGCCTCTTCTCCAATTTGTCTCCATCTCAACATTTCCCATGTTGACATGAATACCTATGATCTCTTCCTCATGGCTCTAAAATCCCTAATTCCATTCCATAACTCCAGTCCTCATATAAGAACCAAATATTCTTTAAAGTACTTCTAATTCCACAAGAAATGTGCATGTAATAATTAGTATTAGAACATGCATAACATTAAACATTTCATCAATTAGAATACAAGTGATTGTTTTGACAATTTATGAAGGACACAATGCACCAAATCAAAATTTGATTCCTTAGATGCATTCTTCTTTGAAACAACTTTTCAACTGTTGTACTCATGCCTCCATATGAGTTCTGAGAAAAACATTACAACATTTACATGTTGCAATTTTCCACTTATTTACTGCTACAGAAATATCTTTATTACTTTATGAGAAATTTAATAACCAATTAAAAATTATAGATGTACATATGTATTATTCTTCTCAAGTCCTTTCTAGTGACTATTCATTTACTCAAATTCGAGCTCCAAGCTAAAAGTTATGGTATAGAGAAGTTTAGGTTGTTTTACCCAATTTTTCCGTGTATGCTACAAGTGTCTTATTTGTCTTCCTGCATATTTTTACATACCCATATTCTAAATATGGATCCATGACTCTCTTTTATGGTTCATAATAATTCCATAGACTGATCCATTGCTCCAAACAGACTTTTTGGCAAGGATTTATGCCCTTTGAAAGTAAATTTGTGCCAAAATTTTACCCTTACTATTTTGGTTGTAACTTTCTCATATGAGGTCTGTTTTGTGCCCATAATAACTCATTCGATAGATTTCTCCATATTTGAGCTGCAGAGATAGAGTGAACAAAGGTACACAATATTCTTGTTGGTTTTGACTGGCTAAAAACATCATTCAAGGTCTCAATATCACCTCGCAAGTTAATGACCTTCAAAAATATGAAAATTTCATATAAAATTGATTGTTTTGTTATTATAACATCCTTTTAAATATGAGCTTCCAATATCAAATCAGGATAAATCTCAACCATTGATCCAATAAACCTTCCCCAGGCCCGTGGATCAATTTTCACCATCAATCGACAACTTAAAACAATCTCAACTATTGATCTTCGAAACTACATCGACGATCAATCGATTTACAATTTTCATTGTGAAACCAAACTTGTCTGTGAATCTCCCCGATGATTGATCATAGGACATTGGCCATTGACTACTTCTCTTCTCAAACCAAAACTAATTTTGAATCTCCCTGGCACCCAATCATCCTCCATCGACCATCGTAGAATTCCCTTGACAACCACTTTCTTTCAAAATCCATCGAACCCCAACCATCGACAATCAACCAACTCTTTGTTGACGTGGGAACTATGATGACATGGCATGACACGTAGATGATGACATGGAATGATGCATCATCATGAGGCATCAACTTGCATGAATTGGCATGTCACATGGATGCTAACATGGCTTGACACGTCACCCTCCTCTTTCCTTTATCGGCCATCGACATATTCTCTTGGAAGAATTTAAATGTCGCACTGATTCTGCTGACCCCAGACCATTGGCTATCAACGGTCAAAGATTTCCTTTGCGCATATGAAACATTCACCCAAAATATATTGATCATCAATCATTGGCCATCGATGATTAGATATTTCCTTTGGCCGAACCAACTCTTCACCAAACGCGTCGATCTGACCAATGACCATCGACGAATTCTGCTAGTGAACTTCAACACTTATAAATTTTGACCAAATCCCAAATGAATCTGGTCCATCTGTCTCCCCTACTTTTCCAATTTCCGAAAATAATATTGGTCGTTTATTTTCTCAACCTTTCAAACAACCAAAACCTTATAAAATTTGAAATTTATCACAATAAATCTTAGTCGTTGATCTCACGATCATAGCAATCTCTGTCGTTGATTCGTCAAACTCTTACCCAATGCTACAACAACCACTAGAATGCAAATTTTTCGACCTTCAAGGTTGAATTCAACTTTGCAAATTGCATATTCATTCCTCATATCATCTCTTCAAATTCCTTGAGGAATTCAAACTCGAAATTTACCCACGAATTTGGGGATTTCACTCCAACTTCTCGATTTTCTCAAAATTTACACAGACCGAAGTCTACAACAACGAATTACACCAATTCGCTCTGGCTCTTGGCCCATACAGGTCTATTTTTTGAACCAAATGATCTGATACCATAGTGTAATGTACCCTAACCCTGCTAAGGAACATTACAATGCAAAATACCAATAAAAGCAAAAAATGTACAGCTAAAAAAATTAATATAGCTTATCAACTAAAATTACAACCAGATTTAATTGTTTTCTATTACCATAAACTATATACATCTAAAACACTCTTCTATAAACATGAAATGAAACTAATAACTCAATTACAAAAAAATATAAATGAATTTAATATACAGAGTTCATGCACAACAATTTAACTCATAAATACAAGATGGAAAACAGATAAAACACTTATCTTTTAACAATAATTGTGCAACCAACCTCTTGGGACAAACATTCCACCCAATCATAGACTTTCTAATCCAAATCTCAACAACAAGTCACCCTCGAGCTGAGGCTAGAAATCCATAAAAGAGGGTGGTGTCTCATTGTCTACTCATAGCTCGAAAATCCTATAACCCACTGATATTCTCCTACATATATCTTGATTTTCCACCAACTCTCTTCCTTCTGACCTTCCCAACCCAAGGAATGTACCTCTTCACTGATATCATTTCCTTGGGCGTCCCATTCATTTATCATGGTCTCTTTGGCACATTTAACCATGCATATCTCAACCGGGAACTCAAGGGAACTTGTTGCTAGTAAAACTACCAACAAACAATAGAAAACACTTCTTGTTACAATGCAACTCAGTTAGGAGTTTACTCTTCAATCCTGTCAACTTGGCTCTTCCATGTTTATCTCCAAAACACTCCAGATGTGCTCCAACATGCTCTAGAATTTTTCCTCCATGGATGTTCCAGCTTCAAACTCTCTTTCTTGCTCTCTCATATCTACTCATGCACAAAAATTGAATATGTAAAAATGGTTGTTCCAACTCATATGCATTTCCTCCCTTTGGTTTGTGTTTCTTGACTCACACACTTCCCCAAGCTAATTGTACTAAGCTCCCATGTTCCCAATAAGTATGGGGTGTGACCACTCACATCCACCCTCTTACATGTATTTAATGATTGACTTTGGGAACATTCAATTAGAAATTCGAAGGTTCATATACCAATAGCAAATTTAGGAAAAATGGATTGAATTAATATACATGGGTAATTCCCCCTTGAACCCCTCTTCACTATTCTCTTAGACCCTCCCTCTCTTATGGATAAATTTAGCCCCCATCTCTATCCATGTCCTCTTAGCAACTAACATTACATTTTATTTATTAAAACTTAGAAATACATTTCACATATCTATCACTTTGGTCATAACCACACATTATATCTACATAAACATTAATTAAACTGGAGATTATAGTGAGGATGTTACAACATTAACTATATAATTTAAAAAAAAAGACCAACTACACTAAAACCACAATTATTAAAAAAATAAAAATTATTAAAAGAAAAGAAGAAAAACAAATAATAGTAAAATTTACATCCATGTATCTTCCTATTGAATGAAAGGTTGTTACAATAGACTTTCTTATTCAATGTTGTACACACAATTAACACATCATAAAAATACTTGATAAGAAAAACGAACACACACACACACACACACACACACACACACACACACACACATATATATATATATATATATAACCTTTTAAAAGTAATTTTATATAATTAAGAAAATACAAATAATCATGTATATAACCTTTTAAAAGTAATTTTATATAATTAAGAAAATACAAATAATCATATATATAAATATAAAAGATTAAAATTATAAAACATGGTGTCTTCTATGAGAAGAGACAAATATCAAAAGTAGTAGGTAGTTAGCATGAGACGTGAGAAAGAGGGAAGAACCAATGCAACTTTATATGCACTTCTCCTCCTATAAAGAGGCACTATACCAACATTAAAAATATATTTTCCCAACCCCCTATTTAACATCCTCCATTGTTACAAGGAGTTCTATATTTGTCTAGATGTGAAAAAGTTAGTTTGAGTTAAAATGATATTTAGATAGAGATTACCTAGTTTGTTTTCAATTTTTCAATCACGTGGTTAGATCTCAAAACACTATTTATTCCAAAGTTTTATTCTTATTTTGATTTATATGTATATTTCAAGGATGGACTCCTCCTAACTGTAATGTAAAACCTTTTTAATATAATTTAGATAATGTTTTTTGAATTTTTTGAATTGCTTTCTAATGTAAATCCCTTGCCATAGTTTGAACCTGTTTTGATAGTTTTACATGAAGATGGATTATTATATTTTTATAATATTATATTAATTTAATTGTTTGAGATTGAAAATCATTTTATATTTAATTTTTTTTTTCTATAAGATAAAAGGGTGGTTATATTATTTTTTTTTTAGGGAAACACATGGTTATCTCTAAGCTTTCATATCTTATGAGAGAAACATGGTTTAGCCCTTTTCTTTTAAGATGTGTTTGACTTGTACTAATGAGTTTTCAAAGATAATTGTCTATAGTACCCAACACTACATTGATTACATTTTTCTTTCATTGTACTCATAATTTGAATAAGAAGAGATACTCTCTTCAACATCTTAGGTTAGGTGGTGAGTTCGTTAACTAAAAATAACACTCATTAACTAAAATTAACTAATATGTTGACAAAAAGGGGTTCATGTCCATCATACTCTTTTGCACAACTTTGAATATTATAAATGTTTTTGCAATGTAACATATTTCTTCTTCTTCTTCTGAATAAACATATTTTTTTACAATTTTTTTTAAAATTTTACATTTTTTTTCTTTTAAATTAAAATTTAATTCTTCTATAATATATATGTAAAACTAAATTTGATTTTAACATCATAAATATTTTTAACATATTTACAACTATTAGTTAATATTAATATATAAATTTCAAATATAAAATATGGTGGCTCTAAATGATGATTCTTCCTATTAAATCAAGTTAGAGAATACTTATCTACGAGACAACATAACTTTAGGAAATGTCTAACTACAATCATTTTAGGCAAATCTAATCTAATTTTCCAGATTAGATAACATTTATTTGTCTTCAATTCATGGAGTTTTTATTAAACCTTTTTCATTTTTAATTAAGCTATAAGTTTGAGTGGAGTTAAATTAGGAAATGAATTTATTTAATTTTTAATTTTAAAATTCTTGTGAACATAGGACACGTATCCCACTCTTACTAGGGAGTCCATGAGACATTACTTTTGATAGTCCAATAGTTGTCTATAAAATAGGTGTAGTCATAATGATATCAATAATAAAACCTCTTACATGTTTTATAATAAAAAAAAACTCATCGACTAAAAGTAGCACTCATTAAAATGATTTTCTCTATGCCCTCTCATAGACATTTGTTTATGAAAAGGAAAAAATATTGCTACATGAAAGCAATTTCTCACTGGTGATGATGACATAGAAGCAATTTCGCACTGGTGATGATGATAGGGAATAGCCAAATAGTAACATGATGATGATAGGAAATATGTTTTGTTTTGGAAAAAATTTTGTCCATTTCAAAATCTCCTAACTAATTATAGTATGATTTGATTAGTTGAGGGACAAAGATGAAAGGATATATATAAAAAAATTAATACAAATAAATCATAGGTTAACTATAATGAGTGTGTTATAATGGAAAGTTTTTTCAAATTTCAACAACAATAGGATAAGATATTATAGTTATAATGTAACAAAGTACTTAGGGGTTATTAGGATTCATAACTAATCATAATATGATTAGTTGAAAGATACATTAAAAAAAGAGAATAAAAAAAAGAGAATACAGACAAGTCATAGGTTAAAATAATGAGTGGGTTAAGGATTGAAAGTTTTTTCAATTTCAACAACAATAAGATAAGATAAGATATTATAGTTAGAATGTAACAAAGTACTTAGGGCTTATGAGGATAAAGATAAGTGTGGGTTTCTAATATTTCCTCAAATTTTCTCTTGTCTTATATGTAATGAACAAAGTTAACATAGTAAATTAGTTAAATGCTTGAGAGAGTAAAATAAGAAAGATGCATTTAATGGAAGGTTCTTACAAAGTTTTAGGTTTAGGATCAGAGTTTAACGTATGGAGGCTTATTTAAAAAGATGTGATTGAGTTGTAATGAGTATTCATATTTGTATGAGGATAACTTTGAGCATATAGAAATTAATTATGTTGTGTTGTTGGAATCTCCATGGAAAACATGTTACACCACTAAGAAGAATAGTCAAAGACATGGTTTAGAGTGGTCATGGACATATGTGTGTAACTTTTTTCTAAATATATAATATTTTATATGTGATTGTTTATTATTGTTCTTATAACTTAATTTAGAGAGATGGATAGTGAAATTATTATTTATTGGTGTGATGTTTTAATAAATTATGTTAAGTTAAAGAAATGGTTATGTATTACATTAAAAAAATATTAATAAAATATATAGTTATCAACATGGCAAGAATCCTCCAATATTCTATTTTTTTTAGAGGTCACATTTAGTGATTAATTTTCACCCCCTTTTATGGAGTGACAACATACTAGAAACACTACTTTTTGAGGTAGCCTTTTGAAATTTTGAATCGTCTTAGTTATAAAGCATCAACATTTTAAAAATAAATTCCTTGGTTTTACAATTTTTTCAAGGTTATTTTTTTTAAACCTAAAACTTGACTTTTTTTTTCTTACTTTAAAAAAATGACTAATAATGTTTTATGTAATTTATTTTTTCATATTTTTCCATAGATAAATTCACATTTTTTATTCAAGATGAAATAAATTACATACTATAAATGCTTCACACCATACCAAAACATCTCTATCTTCTTCTTCTAGATATCACAATATCTAAATTTAATATAGATCGAAATATTACTCGAACATCTATTCTATAAACTATCCTTAATATATTTCTGTATATCAACATAATTTTTTTGTCTTAACCCCTTACCAACTTATTAAAAAAATTTACTTCAAAAACTCCAACCAACACTTTTCAATGTTCTTTCAATGTTCTTGACACAATTTTGAAAACAATAAAGAAACAAGGAATGACTTTTGATATTCAACCCTCATATGTGGAGAGTGTGTGTTTAGATCACAACATACCATCTTTTAATTCTAAGATTGACCATGATCCCTTGTTCGTTGTAAGGCCCTCTTTTGATAATGAATTTGCCTCTACTTTTTGTTCCCTATAGATATGATTCAACAACAACAATGTGAATTCATCTTTCATTATTTTCACTTGATAAAAAACGATGGCTAGGAATAATCTCTCCATCCTAAAATTCTCCTTCATCCAACTAATCACTACCGATAAGTCACCAAACACTTATAAACTTGAGATTCCTTGTTGCAATGCCAACCTCAATAACAATTTTAGTGTCGTCAATTATATAAATTTATTTGTGCCCTAACACAATGTTTAAATTTGAAGTGATGATTTTCTGACAAGAAGATTGTGCCTCCAACCCCTACATAAGTTGGTTTTCCTTGACTTATCCCATCAAAATATCCCCATGAATCCAAATATCCAATTGAACAATGCCAATTTCATTAGGGGTTTGAATATTTAAAGGAATTTTTAGTCCTTCAAAAAAAACCATGATCTAAAATGAGCATTAAAAAAAGGGAATTTGTTCGTCTTCAAAAATATCTAAATCTCTAACCAACCCAATGCCCTATGCAACTATTGAGGAGAGAGATTTGTTCTCTCTAAATTATTTCTTACCATTCCAAACTTTGAAACACTCCTCCATTGAGACTCGCTGCCATCCTCCCCTTATTCTAGTGATTCCATCAATATCTACCGATACCAACCTTGCATAGGGACATTTAACTAGTAGGTGATCAATTGTTTCTATGTATTTCTTTCCCAATACATAGTTGCATGTACCCTATAAACTCCTCTAAAGGACTTCCCTTGTTAAGTCCATGTTTCTTAATGAAATCCAAAAAAATCTCTTCAATGAAGCAATCAATTTCAAAAGTGGCTTCCACCAATAGTAATCTCTCCTTGATTATCTTCCAAGAGCATTGCCTTATAACCCAACCTAGCTATGTTATCCTCCCAATAAGGTGATTTTTAACTAAGTTGTCTCATCCTCCTTTTCTCTTAATCTAGAGTGGATTTTGCTTAACAGTTACCACATCCTTACAATGCTCAATTATTTCCTCCCCCTCCAAAATTAAAACATTATCACTCTTTGATCATGTTCCATAGGGAAGTAGCCAATGACTTAGCTACTTGACTAAGATACAAAAAAATCATTTCTCATGTAATTGTATAATCAAATCTACTCACATATTAAAAACTTCAATGCTTCCAACACATGTATATCCTCCCACTCTAACCTTCCTTCCATTACCTACCTTCCACACCAACCAATTTCCTATAAAGGGGAAGGAAAGTGTTAAGATATTTAGACACTTAGGAGTTAGTTAAGATCAAATTGGTCTAATGTGTCATTAGTTAAAAGTGCATTTCTTTAGTATGAATTAGTATGCATTTGAAGTTAATTAATCCGATGATCATGATATGTTCCCTATATAGAGTGATATGGAAATTCATATTCTCCTCGATCTTAATGGCTACAATGATCTGTGGTTTAAAAGTCAATTGTTCCATGATATCTATTTAAAGAGAATGAAGGGTCATTTTCCAATGATCGATTGTGAGATGTAAATCTCTATGTAATGTTTTTTTTTGCATAAATAAATTGCTCCAAGTGGCCACGTTGGCTAATGCCATGGATGTTTCCCAGGAGGGGTTTTACCACGTAAAAATATCAGTGTGATGGTCTTTGATTTGGTTGTGTGAGTGGTTACTAAATGGGTCCTTCCTCTATTGGAATACATGTGTTGTCGAACATGGAATTAGAGTGCATTTGAAGACCCACTCCCATTGTAGATCGATATCCTGAAGTCATGTTGGTGCATCTATGGTTTCTACCATTTTCATACATTTTTTAGATGACATGATTGTTCCATTGCATTCAAAGAACTCGTTAAATTTAGGAATACCATTTGTTTCACTTGAAAAGGTTTCGGTTTGCCCAAGATACGACCATTTCAATCAAATCCAAAGGTATAAAGCCGGAATACTCCCCTCTAAAAATTTTCTCTTTTCAATCTATGTATGCTCTTTTCCCTACACTCTGTGCGATATCAGAAAATTAGAAACAGAGCAGAAATGATTTTCCTATCTACGTATGTTATTTTTCGTGTTCTCTGTGTGATCTTAGTAAATCCTAAAAATAGGGAAAACTTGCATTTTGTAGTTAAGCTAATCAAGATCTAACCCTTATTGCCATAAAAAAGAGAAATTTTTTCTTGTGTGAAAATAGTTTTTTATGAGCACACTCTCCAAGGATGTCAACAAAAACAACAACCCCAATCGTCCTCCTTAACAATGTAATGTGTTTTTCACTAGATAACTTGGTTAAAAATTGTTTTAATAAGTAATAGGTCTTGAGTTCAAGTCTCTTTTTTGTTACTTTGTTTTGAAAAAAATCATGTATCCATTGTAAATTATATTTCACTTAAATTATAAAAGTGAATAATTATAAGTAGCTTTATTATATCTTATTTTAAGATATTTATTTTCCATGCAACTTTAATTTATAAAGTAACTTCATTGTAAAAGTGATCCCCGCTTATTCTATAAAAGTGGGTTGCTTCGTAAGCAACTTATTTGTAAATGTGCAGTTATTTGAAGGAGGGGTATCACTACGTGGACCAAATTCTACTTTCCACGTGGATCTTTGGTTATCATTTATGCCTTTTTTCAAAAGGGCATAACATTCACATACAGAGTCCATTTTCATTACCATTTTTTGTAAACAACGTATTTTTAGGAGAACATTCCATCCAGACTATCAATTTTATATTGTAAATCCATATTGTCTGCATATTTAATGTGGCTTCTTCTAGTGATATTTTTCTTATCAGTACCAACTAATTATCATGGAAATCCAATATGGAGGATGTATTAAGAAGTAAAATATTGTACCAGATTACCTTAGGAAAAGAAGAAATTGAGATGAACGAAAGTTCGATCACATAGAAAATATCCAAAATAGAAAGGATATAACACAATAATCCATGTATGACTATAAAGTGTCTTATAAAAGAATATATAAAATATAGATTGATAATAGATGATATGATTACAATGAGAATGAGGGCCTGTTTATATACCCTCGTAGGGTGTTCCTTTTCATGAACAAACATGTATTTTAAATAACACATGTATTTTAATTTATGATGTATTAATTATTATTAATTATTTATTATTTATTTATATCTATTTCTATATATTTGTGTTCATAACAATATCTTCCCCTTAAAAATGCTTTGTCCTCAAAGCATGATTATAGAAAGACCTATCTCGTGTTCTAGCTCAAACTATCTTCTCATCATATTTTGTTTTTTTAATTGTGATACTTGACGAGACAAAATGATATAATCTTTGAATTCCTGAAGTGATATGTTGCATCTTCTCAGGAGTGATCCATCCAAAATCTAATTTCATTGAAACTTGTTTATACTCCACTTGATCTTATTATTGGTTGTAACAATCCTTGTGATTTGGATGATGATAAGGAATCCAAATTTCTTCTGGATCTTGTTTGTCGAATCTCTCTTTCACTTTTGATGCTTCTGGAAATTCAATTAGATCTATGTTTTTTCCTTTCTCTGAGATCTGGACAATGTTTAATATCCTTTTTATGGGATCAAACGTAGCTTCCTTATCATCCTTTGATTATATATTGACGATTTTACATGAAATTTTTCATTGCAACTTTTTTTCATCTTCTAACTTCTTAATTTGTTCGATCAAGTTTTGATGATGACTTTTAAGATGACAATTTTCATCATCCCTTTTGAATAACTACTTTTCATAATCTTGGTTAGCTTGTTCTAACTTTTTAATTCCTTTCTTTTTTATTTTTTTATTTCTTGATTTGTGCAATCAAGCTTTGATTATGATTTTTGAGACAACAAATTTCTTCCCCTTTATTAGCAAAAATTTTGTCAAATTCTTCTTGCCTTTTTTGTACTATCATTTGATCATCTTGGTTGATTATCTTTGAAATATTCTTAAAATCTTCTAATGATGGAACTTTTGAATCTGACGTTATTGAAATGTCTTGGAGCGTAACTTTCTTCTTTTTATAGAAAAATGTCAAAAAAGTTTTTCCACATTTAATATGAAGGTACCTAGTGTTTCTATCCAAGTTAAACCAATAATTATATCAACATCCAATTTAGTAATTTTTGTAACATTGAATTCAAATATATATATTTATAACTATCAATTGTTACTTGTAAATTCTTAAATTGTGTCTTGCCATAGTTTTTTTCAATTGTATTTGACTCTAAAATTGATAATTGATTGACAATATCAATATTGATGTAATTTTCCTTCTTGTAGGGACAAATCACAACGTTAATATTTTTTTCCTTCAAAAATTTCTTTGACTTTTAATATTTCAAAAATAGATGTTAAAAGTCCTTTATAACTAAACCTTCCTTTATTTACGTTAAAATCCATTTTTTTTTTCCTTTTGTGAAAACAAAATCTCTTGTTGCAAATGTAATACTTGAAAACTTTATAAGATATATATAATTAAAAAAGAAATCCTTTAAAAACACACAAATACATATTGTGATAAAACCTTGACCTTTTTTATATTAATGACTACTTTTTTGAACTTGGATCACTTTTCCACTTAACTTTACTTCTCTTGATTGAAAATTAAGAATTATCCTTATAAACCTTTTTTATATTTTCAATTCCACTAAACTATAGTAAGCATTTATGTTTCCATTAAATAATAATACACCTCATGGTGCTTAAAGAGGTCACGACTTTTTAGTCTTTTGATTTATATGTTAATGCTTCAAGAGGTCGCGACTTCTAAGTCTTTTGATTTAGAAGTTAATTAATTTACAACTACTCAATGTTTTTAAAGGCGGCCATTGATGACGACTTCAATAATTTGGTTTTCTGGTGGCTTGGGCAGACATAGCCAATGCGAATGCATCTTTGATCTTCGATATGCGCCGAGTAGGGGTTCTTTGTATTGGTTTTCATATGGCTGTGAAGTATAGTGATTTTGAGGAGCTCTCTTGTTTTATTTGCTTGTGTTGGTCATTTTATGGAAGATCTGACTCGTCTCTCTAAAGAGAGATAGATAGATTTTTGTTCATAGGAAACTGGTATTTAATTGTCGAGGTTGCATGAAAAATTATATTCTTAATATAATTAGTGTGAATTTTCTACGGGAAAAAAAAGGGAATGGTTTTTGTGCCCCTCATGTATGTCTAGTGGCAGTAATTTTCTATCACTAATTTCTATACATTAGTGTCTATTTCAATTGATATGGTGGAAAATAATATTTTGTGTATTCCTTTAATGTCAATAGCGGAATGTAATTAGCATGCGACTCGTTTAACACCACGATTCTGATGATATCATGCAACCCATAACTTATTTTGGTGACAAAATATTCCTTGAAAATCACAATTAATTTTTAATAGGTTTTTTAGGTTACGCTTGTTGTGGTCAGTGACCCAAAGATTAAAGAAACTATGAACATTTTTTATTGTGGCTAGAAGCTTATATGGCCAGTGACCGCGATAAAAAAACAAGACTTTGATACCAAGTGAGACGAATAAAAGTTCACTCGCACATAAAATGTCCAAAATAGAAAGAATATAACACAATAATCCATGTAGGATTGTAAATTATATTAGAGAAGAATATATAAAAGACAGATTCATAATAGATGATATGATTACAATGAGAATGAGGGCCCATTTATATACCCTCGTAGTGGGTTCCCTTTCATTAACATACATGTCTTTTAGATAAGACACATCTTCTCATTTATGATGTATTAATTATTATTATTAAATTATTCTTTATTTATATCTATTTATATATTTGTGTTCATAAAAGAACCCACAAATGATGAAAACTATGCCAAATGGGTTAGTAGGAATGACAAAGAATGTGGGATAATCAACATCTCCATCTCTCCCTATTTAAGGTTTCACCTTCAAGGAATTAAGGGCCTAGATAAAGCTTGGGAAAATCTTGAAGTTTTGTTTGGTAAACACAATATTATTTGAGCCCACAAGATAGAAAATCAGCTAATGAATTTGAGTACAAATGATTTTCCTTGCATTGAATACTATTTATCTAAGTTAAAAACACTTCGAATTTTATTTGAAGAGTGTAAAACAAATTTAGAAAATGATCATTGTGTTGGAACAGAGATTGAACAAAGAGAAGAATGGATCCAAGATCAGAGGTGATGTCTAAATAAACCATAGTGTTGAATCACAGGTCGCTCCATGAGAGCGAGAGCATATCTCCCGATGATGATCTTTTAATGTGATAGACCAATCACAAAGATAATATATAAATAGGTTTTGGTCATGGACCAAACCAATAAGCTCACGCGAAGTTGGTTGCACATGTCCATGAAACTAGGATTGGGGATCCTTAAGTGTACATGGTCAACCACCAATTTAGTTGGCCATCAACCCAAAGAGTTGGTCGAACCACTCAATTGACAAGGTGAGTTTTACGATGGAACCACATGTTCCAAAATGTTTAATATATATTATTATTGCTAATATTGGTAATGCATATTCAATGTTTGTATCTATCTTCTATGCCACCAAAGAATCTCTAGGGCATTCTTATCAAAATTTGACTCTTGAGTCCTTTTGTGATGCTTTGATTAGAGAGAAAGATAAGCTTCTATAACTTGGAGTGATCATCACTACAGGTACCTCCATCAAAGACTTAGTAGTCCAATAGAACGATAAATCCAAGAATCCCAAGAACGAACATCCTCACCAAAACAAGGGTCCCAAACCCTTTCCGCTAGCTTCCATTCCTAATGGTGACAAATGAGAAAAATACAAAAGTAAGAAGACCGGTGAAAAAAATTTCACTTTTTTTGGAAATATGTTCATGTGGAGTCCAAATGTTTTAAGAAGATGGAAGGCTTAGAGCCAAACCCTCAACAACAAAGGTGTCCCTTTGAAGCCAAAAACATGCTTTGATACCACATGTAATTTTTAAACCTGTGAAGTAAATCTGCATATAGATTCTTAAGCAAAACATCATTTAATCAATGGCTCATACACAGAGTACACAAAGATTTTATACCAGAAACCCTCAACCAAGAAAAATTTTCTTATCTTCATTATATCAAATTTCACCATTCACTATACAATATATATACAATGTTTTTAGGTATTTCATAGATACAAAAAACCTAATTCCTTAATCCGAGATTAATTTACAAAACCGCTAAAAATAGCAAAAAACGCAAAAAAAAAAAAATTGGGCCGCTGCCCCGGGCTACCGCCCATTGTCGAGCGTTGTGTGTAACTAGGGGGGGAATACCTGCCCCCCCATAGGACCCCCCTAGGTAAGCGCCTGATGCACACGACACAAACAAATCACTAGTACGAGGGATCGTCAGGTGCATTTGTCATATCTGACGCGCCCACACACACACGCGCAAAGAATATAACACATACCCAACATTATCCCACTTGTTGTTTTCTTTGCATCCAGGGGTCCAGAGGATTATATAGTCAACAATCCAGGGAAGCAATGCCCATTGTTACTCTACAAGAGGAGAACTTTTCTATGCTCACAGACTTTGTCAATGAATCTGCAACATTCTTCAAAGTGTCAACCTTTTCTAGCAACACCTTCTTTTCCTCAACCATGTCTCTCACAAAGTGATACTGAACATTATTATGCTTTGTCTTCGAATGATAAGTTGGGTTATTTTCCAGGAAGATTGCACTCTGACTGTCATAATCTAATCTCACTGCTTGTTGTACCAACCCAATACCTAAACACAATCTTTGTAACCATACTACTTCCTTGCTTGCATGAGTGGCTGCCATGTATTCAACTTCTGTAGTTGAGAGTGCCACTACAGCATGTATTTTTCTCATCCAACTGATTGCTCCTCCAAATAGGTTAAACACATACCCACTTGTAGATCTTCTGGGATCCAAATCTCCAGCCTAGTCTTCATCAACAAAGCCATGTATGTCCACCACTCTATCCAATCCTGCTCTTCCTTGGTAGCACAATCCATAACTAGTGGTGCCACGAAGATACCTGAAGACCCTCTTTACTGATGTCCAATGCTCTTTCCCTAGTTTTGACATATACCTTCTCAAAACTCCCACTGCATGTGCAATGTCAGGTCTAGTATAGACCATTGCATACATCAAACTGCCAACTGCCTTGGCATACAGAACATGGGACATGTCCTCTTCTTCTTCCTGTGTCTTGGGACACTGATCTATAAATAACATTACACCTATAGGAATAAGAACCTTGACCGGTTTACTTCCATGCATATTAAACCTCTGCAATATCGTCTCAACATATTTTCTTCGATTCAACCAGAGTTTCATGTTTGCACGATCTCTTTTAATCTCCATTCCCAGAATGAAGTTAGCAGCACCGAGATCCCTCATGTCAAATTTGGAGGATAGTTGTGATTTCACCTCCTTGATAACATCCATGTTATCTCCTACCAACAACATGTCATCAACATACAACAATACATAAATGAAGTGATTACCAACCTACTTGGAATATACACAGTGATCATCCCTGCTTCTTACAAATCCCAATCCAAGGAGGTATGTGTCAAACTTTTGGTACCACATCCTAGGTGATTGCTTCAAACCATATAGTGACTTCTTTAGCTTATAGACCAACTCTTTCTTTCCCTTCACTACAAAGCCTTCTGGTTGCTTCATGTAGATTTCTTATTCCAGATCCCCATGTAGGAATGTTGTATTCACATCCATTTGTTCCACTTCAAGATCAAAAGTAACAACAATAGATAAAAGAAATCTAATAGACGTTAACTTCGCAATAGGAGAAGAAATCTCACCAAAGTCAATTCCCTCTACCTGGGAATAACCTTTTGCTACTAACTGAGCTTTGTATTTCTCCACTTTACCTTGTGCTTTAAACTTCTTCTTAAACAACCATTTGCTACCAATAGATTTTCTTCTAGCTAGCAACTCAACTATATCCCATGCCTCATTCTTATCCAAGGCATCCATTTCTTCAACCATGGCCTTCTTCCATACTTTACTATCCTCTGAATTCACTGCTTCCCTAACAGTTCTGGGATCATCATCAGTAATAGATAAAGAAAAATTGGAATGGAAATCAAGTGGACTATACCTTTCTGGTTGTCTTCTATCTCTCATTGATCAACTCAATACTGGGGTATGAGGTTCTTCTTCTTCTTCTTCTTCTGCTTCCTCTTCTTCCGATGATTCATATTTTGCATCGCCCAACTCAAGCTCTATTTTCTCAAGTTCGTCTTGCGTTGGTAGGAATTTCTGTTTGGACACATCTTTTACCTCTCTGAACACAACATCTCGACTATAAACAATCTTTTTGGTTTATGGGTTCCAAAGTTTATAACCTTTCACACCATCTTTATAACCAATAAAGATACACTTTTCAGCCTTTTTATCCAACTTACTCATATTTTCCTTTGGAACATGTACATAAGCATCACAACCAAACACTCTAAGATGTTGAAGAGAGGGTTTCTTTCCAGACCATACCTCGTGTGGATTTTTATCATCCAACGCTGATGAAGGTGATCGATTGACCAGATAACATGTTGTACCCATTGCCTCTGCCAAGAATTCTTGTCCTAACTCGGCACCGCTAAGCATGCTCCTTGATTTTTCCATCAGTATCCTATTCATCCTTTCTTCAACTCCATTCTGTTGAGGAGTGTATGGAGTAGTCTTTTGCCTTTCTATACCACACTTCTTATAGAATTCTTTGAATTCATTTCTGCATAATTCTCCACCATTATCTGTTCTCAATACCTTTATTTTCTTCTCTATCTGATTTTCTACCAGAACCTTAAACTCTTTAAATTTATCAAATACCTCAGATTTCTTTCTAAGAAAATAAATCCATGTGTTCCTTGAAAAATCATCTATGAATGAAACATAATACACAGATTTACCCAGGGATGGAACATGAACAGGTCCAAACACATCATTGTGTATCAACTCTAAGATCCCCTTTGCTCTTGTAGCACCAGATGGGAATCTTACTCGATTATGTTTGCCATATATGCAATGTTCACAGAAATCAAAATCCAGAGTGCAATTAGACATACCTTCAACCATACCTTTACCGTGTAGTGTTCGAAGGCCCTTTTCTCCAATATGTCCCAGTCTTTGATGTCACAACATGATCTTATTTCCAGGGACAATATTGGTCTTGTCTTCTTTATTTCTCTGTTCAGGGACAATAGAACTGTTACACCCATTAGTATATGTGCTTCCCAACAACTTGTACAGAGTTCCACACCGAACTCCCCTCATCAACACCATTGCTCCACATACCATCTTGCAAGTGTTCTTTCCAAATACAGTATCCACTCTTGCATCATCCATCTTGCTTACATATATTAGGCTCCTGGCTAGTTTTGGAATGTGCAAAACCCTAGGAAGTGTTCTAATCCTTCCATTGTTTAGCAACAACTTAACCCTTCCACGTCCCAATATTTTTGTTGTCGAGTCATATCCTAGGAATACATCACCACCATCATATTTTTCATATTCAGAGAACCACTCCCTATGAGGATTCATATGGTATGACGCACCTGAGTCGATCAGCCATATATCATGGTCTGCATGTGTACTTGCAGATGCTAGGTAAACATCACCTCCTTCTTCAGTGGAGGTTTTCGTCTCTATGGAAGAGGTACTATCAGATCCCTTTGGTTTTTCAACCTTCTTAGACTTGCAATCTTTCTTATAATTCCCTATTTTACCACACTTCCAACATTTCCTCAAAGATTTTCCTGGAGACTTAGATCTACCTGTAGATTTAGATCTCCACCCCGAAGGCTTACCAGGGTTCCTGTCTTGGGTACACCCTCTTACAAATAAAGCATTTGTGTTGTGACCATCCATGCTTTTTCGCCTCATCTCTTCAGATAATAAGGATGAAACTACATCCTCATACTTCAATGTAGATCGAGTGGTACTACCAATTGATACAACCAGATTATCCCAAGAGTCTAGAAAAGAACATAACAAAGTAATACACTTATGTTCTTCTACAATCGTAATATTAACAGAGACAAGTTGACTTACCAGAGTATTAAAGGCATTTATATGTTCTGTCACAAAATCTCCATCTTCCATCCTAAGATGATACAACTTATTTTGAAGAAACAACTTGTTTACCAGGGACTTTGATTGATACAAATTCCCCAACTTATCCCATAGTTGCTTGGTTGTTGATTCTCCTGAGACATTCAACAACACCAAATCTGCCAGGCATAGTCGAATAGTACTCCTTGCTTTTCTGTCCAACTTCTCCCAATCTTCCTTTGACATACCAGTAGGTGGTGTAATGGTAGTTTTTGTACTAGAGGTTATGTACCAGTAGTCTGTGTGTTAACAGATGGTGTACTCGTAGGTTGTGTACCAGGATCCACAATGATCCATTGTTCTTTGTCTACAAGAAGGTCCTCCATTTTCAGCTTCCATAGTTCAAAGTTTTTACCATTGAACTTCTCTATCTCGATTCTAGAAGAACTCACCATTCCTCTTTCTACACTCAAATGACCACTACAAAATCTCCCACTAAACCTAGGTTTATCACAGACCCAAGATAAACTTGATCTATCAAGACCGAGCCAAACCCTCAACAACAAAGGCGTCCCTCTGAAGCCAAAAATGTGCTCTGATACCACATGTAAGTTTTAAAACTATGAAGTAAAGAAATGCATATAGATTTTTAAGCAAAACAGAATTTAATCAATGGCTCATACACATAGTACACAGAGATTTTATACCAGAAACCCTCAACCCAGAAAACCTTTCTTATCTTCATTATACCGAATTTCACCATTCACTATACAATATATATACAATGTTTTTAGGTATTCCATAGATACCAAAACCCTAATCCCTTAATCCAGGATTAATTTACAAAACCGCTAAAAATAGCAAAAACTAGCCAAAAACAAATTCGAGGCGTTGCCCCGGGCTACCACCCATTGCCGAACGCTGTGCGTAACTAGGGGGAGGCATACCTGCCCCCCCTGGGACCCCCTAGGTAAGCTCCCAACGCACACAACACAAATAGAGCACTAGTACGAGGGATCGTTAGACACCCACACACACACACATGCAAAGAATATAACACATACCCAACAAATTCTTCTTCTTCTTCTTCTTCTCAAGGAAATGTGCTTTCTACTTTTTGCTTCTCCTTCAATGCTACTTCTAATTCTTCTTTTGATGAGTGGATTATTGATTCTGGAGCATATTATCATATGGCTAATGATAAAGCCACATTTTATGCTCTAAATGAATGTAACACAAATAAAATATTTGTTGGTGATGATAGATATATTAGTGTTGTAGGATTTGGAATAGTTTAGGTAGATAATGGTCATTTCAATGACGTATTATGTGTTCCAAGTCTTTATTGCAACCTTCTATCAGTATATTTGATTACTCATTCAAGTGAAGGTAAAACCATAGAGTTTTCACCTCACCAAGTTGTAATTAAGGATTTAAAATATCTTAAACATGTCCTCGCAACTAGAATCGCTGATGATATTATTAGGTTGTACAAGTTTGTAATGACCCCTCCATTATGACATCAATGTAAGTGAATATAGTAGTGGTAATATGTTTTTGAAACAACATTAGAACAAATGTTACATGACATTAACATACTTCAATAATACACATTCTATTCTCATCTACATCACAACACGTCAACATAAAAATCATCATCACTATAACTAATATATTATTTTCATTGCATAAAGATAACAAAGATGTCTACTGGCCCAACCTACCTGCAAGGTTAGGACCTCCAAGACACATAATCAATGCTCAAGTATAGGATTCATCTGATTGATTTCGACCATTAAAGGTCTTAGGGCTGGCGATTGTTCTGAGGAACATGGAGGTATCTATTCCCATATCTTCTTCTAACCTAGATCGGGGACTTAGAATTAATAGTAAGATGCATGCACAAAAACTAATTATACTAGCACAAAAAAATGATAATTCATCCATAAAAATTTCACACCATAAGAAGCTACAGAATGTCTAGTTTCATTTGCATCACAAACTCATCGCTACTACCATAATACATCGTGGTATGGTCAATCCAAGATAATTGTAAACAGTGAAATAAGCACTTGCAAATAATAGTATAAATTCTTCTTTTTATACTAATAAAGTTACTCATATAACTTCAAGGTGAACTTTATACATTTTTCCTCAGTAATTACATAATCAATTCATCAAGAATTAAATTTCTACTAAAATCTAAGGACTTTTCCTAGAAGAAATAAGGTACTAGAAATAAATAATTTTATTATCCTTACTAAAATGTCTTATCTTGTGTAAGGGTTTCAACGCATAAGCACCACAATGTTAATCCGAATTAGAATCACATTATGTCTATTTAGATATTCACTAATTGAGAAACAAAATATCTATTCAAAGTTTCTCTCAATTTTCTAATATTATACCTAGTATATTCTTTTAATTATTAAATAAATTACAATAACAATATTAACAATATATCCTTGATTTCGTACATCTAATTACCACAAATATTATTAAGTAATTATCCGTTTTATTTAAGATTATCCATAATTTCTATGACTTAACTTGCCACCTTCTTTTATATACTTTAAATAATACCCTCATTCCTTTGACTTATCTTTGTCATCTTCTTAAATACCTTAGCTACGATAGTGTAATAGTAGAGTTCATAATTATAATGTACATGCGTTACTTCCACCTATATCGCTACAATCTCTCAAGGAAGTATACGATAATAATATCCAATGAGGAAATAGAACCTTCCTATCATTTCGGATTATGTGGCAATCCAAGAAATAATTTCGTGTGTGGAGAATTTAATCCATAGATATTAGGAGTCTGAATTATTGAGTACTGCAATATTGAATAAATAACAAAAACTTTGTAAGGAGTGTGATGTAAAAAGCAACAGTAAAATCAACGGTGAAGGGAAAATAACAATCACACTTGTATAAAGACTTGGCGAAGAGTAGAGTTGACTATTAGATGACGTCGAGTACACACTAGCAGTTATAAAGAAGGATTTAGGATCGCTATAGGAACTAGCTCTACACAACTAAATCTAAAAACTGACCATAGACTTTAAAATAATAACATCATAATTTAAGAAAACTTAAATAACTATGAAGCGATTATACGAGTTTTTAATTACAGATTATATTTAAATTCAACAATGATGATGATTAACATCTACTAAGATCTAATTGGTCTATCGGACCTTAAGAGGGTAAGTGATTATTTGTGATTCTTTAGAATTTTGTTTCTGTGCTCGAAAAGCATTAAGAAAAGCTTTCCAAGATCACCATACTTTTGTTGAGTTAAGAGGTTAGGAAGGTTGGTAGTGTGATCAATATTTTGAAAATGATATCTAATATGGGTATAGGCTGGACAATCTAAGAGAAAGTGCTTTTCAACTTCAATCTTCTTAGTGTCACAAAGGTGACACATTCTTTCATCCCATGGCGTTTTAGGAATTGACCAACGTCCAGTTTCACTATGGAACTCGTGAGAATTTGTTCTTATCTTAGCAATGCTTATTTTTTTCTTTACACTTGACAAAACAAATAGATAATTTTGATCTTCTAGATTAGGGTTGATTACATCTTTATAATACCTTAATTTTATTTTTTCCTGTAACTCTTTATCACACCACATTTTTTCCTTAAATTTTGATTTGACATTTTTTTTAATAATATCTTTATTCTGCAAAATGGTTTCTTCCATGATTCTCTAATAGTTTAGCCAAGACCGGGCGTCTTTATGCCGTCCTCGCTTGAGTCGATAGTGGTTATGACTTGATTTGGAAGCAATTTTAGGTAGCCTCTTGTCTTCCATGTTGTTTAATTTGTTCTTATACATTAGGTATCTAGTCATAGCCATGCTCTCAATAGGGGAGAGGCTTGTTTCTACGAGGAGAATGTGATAGGGTGTATTTCCTTTAATTTTGAGATTAGAGGTTATAAAATTCTTTTGTATTTGCTCTATCTTTCTCCAGGATTCACGAGAGATACTACAGCCCCAGACTTCACATCCATAAAGAATAACAGGTGTAACAAGAGTCTCAAAGAGGAGTGTCTTCTTATCCCAACTCCAAAGTTCAGCTGATTTACAATTGTTTTCAAGCCCATAATAAGCTTTCCATCCCCCGATAATCCTTTTCTCAATACTATAATTACAATTAAACTTGTGGTGAATATCAATTCCAAGATATTTGTATGAAGTAACTTCTTCCAAGTTCTTGTTGTCATATACCAAGGTATCATAAGGGATCTTATTGGATTTAATAATAATAAACCATATCACTTCTAGTTTCCAGAATTTTCAAAAGATTCTACAATTTCCATACAAAATTATAAGATTTGGATTTGTAATTACTATATAATGATCCAAAGAAATTCAACTCAGGTATTGCAATAAAATAGAACAACGCCCATTAGATTCAATTAAAATTTGGCAGCGACCATAATCATTTCACATTCAATTTTAATTTGGGTCTTCGACGTCTCTTTAGTTACAATGTTTCCATTAAATTCTGCAATGACCCAGGCGTATACAACTTCGAATTGTAATTAATTTGCAGCATCCCTACGAAATCCAATTTCTGAACTTGCAATGAAATTTCACAGTGACCATATCGAAACTTAAGTTCATGATTTGCAATTAAAAATAAATTGCAACGAATCTACATAKCTAGCTCCGACAAGAAATAATTTTGCATTGCTCTCAAGGAAATCGTCTTCGGAATTGTAATATGATAATAGCGACAATACCAGTCGTAGTTTACAGAGGTTCAACTAAAGGTACAACGATCTTAACAAATTCTAAATTGCAACTTGGCAACTTAAAAAGAAAAGAATTTTTTTTATTGCAACGTCCCAAAATATCCAAATTTCCGGATTGAAGTTTTAACTTGGTAGCGACCAAGTGGGATTGTAAAATTTTAGTTCTATTGATGAGATTGGCAGCAACATTCAAAATTTTCAAGTTGAGTCTATATCCAATGAAAGGCAGCGATCTCGTAAGTTTTTATTATTTCAGGTCTGTAACTAGATTGGCAGTGCTCCCATCAGTTTTGCATTTACTATATGGAAATAAAATTAAAATACCAAACAAATTTCATGATCCGAATTGGTAATCATTTTCACCATGATCGGACGAAATTCCAATTTCCGAATTACCACTACCTTGTCAGCAAATCAAAAAACAATCAAATTTTGGGTCGTATTTAAATTGATATCGTTCCTATAATTATTTAAAATTCCAGAACTGTGAATTGATACTGTACAGGATAAACAATTTAAATTTCTATATTAAATAAAATCTCCACAACAACATACAAATTTTTATCCCAGAATTAAAAATAATTCCGTAGCGATTTACAAAATTCTAATGTGCATATTTACTCTTATTACAAATAAAAACTTCATAAATCGAAGATGTCCTTCAAAGACTTGTGTTGCTTCTGTACTCTCGCTTGCTAATCACAAAAACTTCACTGGTACCTCTCATCCAACACTAGGGGTACTCTTCTTTCCCCTTAGCCCCCCAAGCTGCAAAGGACCACACACAAGAGACCAACATACAATAGCTCCAAGGCTTGTCTCACAACTAAGATGTAATATACCCAACCACCCACAAGCCGGGCATGCTACTTCAAGCCCGATTCTGAACTAATTTCGAATTCGATACGAATTTCATAGATAAATAAATTCACATCAGAAATCAATATATAGGTAAATGAAACCATGACAGAGAGAGAACTTATATTTAATGAAATGAATCACCAACTGGATGCAAACCAAGGACATTCCACCCAACCATAGACATTTTTTTTCCAAGTCTCAACAACAATTTCACCCCCGATCCAGGGCTATGAGTCCACAATGATGGTTCTAGAGTGTCACTCAGCTTCCCAAAATAGCTAGCACTAAAGCTCTCACAAGCTTTTCAGCACACACAACAATCTAAAGTACACTAACTCTCTTCTACCCAACCTGTGCAACCCTAGAGAATGGACCCCCTTCTCTGCCATGCATTCCCTTAGGCTGTCCACCTCCTCACATGGATCTAATGCATTTGGTTAAGAATCTCCATATTAGGACTCTCACAAATCGTAGCTGTGGGAAAAACTTAACGCATGCCAATGCATATCATACATGCATGCATTAATTCATGGCTGGAATACACTTGCAGTCACTACTACCAACCAAACCATAACTACTCTCCACAATTCGTTTTTCTCTCCCCAGCCAAGATCAAAAGGAATGAAGAATGAAGAGTGGGTGAAAGAGTGAATGGAGAGAGAAAATAATGAAAGGTGTGAAAATCAATAATGAACAATGAGTGAGTGAGTGAATGAGTGAAGAAGCCCCCAATAAAACCCACAATATGGGTTTATATATTTACTTACAAATCAATAACCACATGTCCTTCCCCAAGAATCTCATGTAACCACTCCTCTCCATTAAAAAATTATAGGTAGATAAAATATAAAAATAAATACTTATCTCTTATGGAATCATAACCCCATATAATTCTTGTCATTGTCTGTGTAGTAGCCAATAATATATTTATTATTAATAATGATCAAAACATTACATTTCCTAGGCACACTGGCATCTTTTAATTGTTTAGGCACTCTTTCCTTTCATAGATTAACAAAATACATTATTTAATATGGGGCTAAAAAAACCGAGGTATTACATCCCTTGCCCCTTATTTTGGCACTGTCCTCAATGCCTATACAAAACATAAAATAAAATTTCAAAATTTATTCAAAATGTTGTGGGTACTTTGCCCGCATGGCATATTCATGCTCCCAAGTAGCATCTTCAGAACTATAGCTGGTCCACTCGACTTTTACCAGCTCTATAACTCAATTCCAGATAATTTTGACTTTTCTATCCAATATTCGCATTGGATGGACTTGAAAGTCTTCATCTGTCTCTACCTGAATCAGATGCCAATCAATAACATAGTTAAGACTATGTACATATTTTTTTAACAAAGAGACGTGAAATACATTATGCACATTCATTAAAGTAGGCAATGCAATCATGTATGCAACTGGCCCTATTTTGTCCAATATCTCAAATGGACCACATAATCTGGTTGATTGCTTTGTACAACTACCCAACTTCAAATATCTTTTCTTGGGCTTCACTTTTAAAAGCACATTCTCACCCACTTTAAATTCTCTAGTTGTTTTGTTATCTACATAAATTTTTTGTCTATCTTGAGATGCCTTAAAATTCAGCTTAATTCTAACCATCTGGTCTTCCATATCTTTGAGCAATTCTGGCCTAAGTACCACTCTATTTGTTGGGTTGTCCCAACTCAGTGGAGTATTTCATTTCCTACCGTACAAAGCTTCAAATGGGCTCATTTTCAATGAAGCTTGATACAAGTTATTATATGAAAACTCAACCAAGTGCGAGTAATATTCCCACTTAGATGGCTTATCCATCACATATATTCTCAACATGTCTTCAATTACTTTGTTGAATCTCTTTGTCTGTCCATCTGAATGTGGATGGTATGTTGTGTTAAAGTTCATATTTGTACCAAATCCTTTAAACAATCCCCTCCAGAAATTTGAAGTAAACTTTGTGTCTCTGTCCGAGACAATTGCCTTAGGTATCCCATGCAACCTATTAATCTCCCTCATGTAAATTTCTGGAATATTAGCTGATGTATGAGTCATTTTCAAAGGAACAAAATGAGCAACCTTTGTCAATTTATCAACCACTACCATGATTGAATCATTTTTTCTTGTTGTCTTGGGAAATTTAGTTATAAAGTCAATGGTTAACACTTCCCATTTATTCTCTGGAATTGGTAATGGTTGTAGTGAACCCGCTGGGTGCCTATGCTCAACCTTCATTCTCTGGTATTTATACATCTAAAAATATAGTCATCAACATCTTTTTTCATTCCTGGCCAAAATAATTGGTTTTTTACTGTTGCAATTGTTTTCCGGTAACCGAGATGTCTGGCATATGGAACATTATGCATTTCATTTAATACCAAATTCCTAAGTTCTTTGAAACTAGGAACATAAATTTTATTTTAATGAATAAGTAATCCATCTTCCTTCATCTCATATTCTTTAATTTTATGTTGTATATTTTCTTATTGTAAGTTTTCCTTTACCTGTAGGTAATGCTAATATGTGACAATAACATCTAAAATTCTACTCTTTAAATCTGACTGATGCATACTAACAGTTGTAGAATGCATGATATGTACTCTTCTACTAAGTGCATCAACAACTTTATTTTATTTTCCTTTGATATGTTTGATGTCAAAATCACATTCACTTAAAAATTCTAGCCATCTCGTCTTCCTGACATTTAAAGTTGGTTGTTCAAAAATATATTTCATACCACTAAGGTCTATTCTTAATTCAAACCTCTTCCACATGAGGTAATACCTCCACATCTTCAAAGCATGAACAATGGAATCAAGTTCCAAGTCATGTGTGGCATAGTTCCTTGCATTCTCTTTAAGCTTTCTAGAATCATAACCAATGGCATGTCCATTTTGACTGAGGAATCCACCAAGTCCTTCCTTGCATGCATCTGTACATACCACAAAAATTCCATTTTGGTCAACAATATTTAAAATAGGATCACTAGTAAGTAATTCTTTCAACATATTAAAGTTCTCTTCACACTCTGTTGTCCATTCAAATTTAATTCCTTTATTTTGCAAGGAAGTGATGGGATGAGCAATATTAGAGAACCCTGCTATAAATCTTATGTAGTAACCATCTAACCCCATAAAAAATCTAACTTCTGAAACATTCCTGTGTGTTGGCCATCCTCTAATGGCTTCAATCTTCTCTACATCCATTGCTATACCTTGTTCTAAAATAATGTGCCCCAAGTAATGGATCTATTCTTCGTAAAAAAAACACTTACTAAGCTTGACATACAACTGATGTTCCCTCAACACTTGCAATACCAATATTAGGTGATGTTCATGATCTTCCTCTGAATTAGAATAGACAAGTATGTCGTCTAGGAATACTATGACAAACTTATCCAAATAATTTCTGAATATGCGATTCAATAAGCACATAAAGGCAACTGGTGCATTGGACAGTACAAATGGCACCACAACAAATTCATAATTCCCATACCTAGTTTTAAATGTTGTTTTATTCCTTGATACTTACCTGATGGTATCCCAATATCAAGTCTATATTTGCAAATATATTTTCCCCTCTTATCTGATCAAATAGGTCATCAATTCTGGGTAGATGGTACTTGTTCTTTACAATGGATTTATTAAAGTAAATACACAGCCTCAAGGTTTCATCCTTCTTTTTGACAAAGAGTACTGGTGCTCCTCAATGAAACACTTGGATGTATGTACCTTTTCTTCAACAATTCTTCCAACTTCATTTGTAATTCTTTTAATTCTGGTGTACTAATTATGTAAGGTGTTTTTGATACCAGGGTAGCTCCTAGCACTAGGTCAATATAGAAATCTATCTCCCTCTTTGGTGGCATCTTGAGTTTTTCTTGGAATGCATCTTCAAATTCTTGTAGTGCTGAAAATTCTTCAAGGCTTGGCCCCTTTGACATCCTTTTCTGAAACATCTCTTCAGTTGTAAGGTTGGAATCTTCTTTATAAAGATGGGTCTTGGAACTCCTTTCATAGTGCTATGTTTTCCTTCTTCATCAAGACATGTAAATGTATTTTTATAACAATCTAGGACAAAATGATGCTTGTCCAATCAATTCATTCCAAGATTTATGCAAAGACAGTCCACCCTTTCTTTTCTCATACAGGTACTTGGCCTTCCTAATGGTCTTAGTCAAAGTCCGAAGTTCATCATATTGAATCTTCTCTTTATAAAAGGATGGAAATCCACTCAAAAACCTTTGTAATTTCACCTTGTCATATTTTATAAACCCCACACACTTTAGCATCCCCACAAACTTATCTTCATACTCTTCCATGGTCATGCTTCCTAGCCCGAGTTCAAAGAAATCCTGCATTTTCTTGTCATAGAAGTGCTCTGAAAGGTACTCCTTGTGAAAATATTTCTTGAACTGCTTCCAAGCGATCATATTCTCATTAATGTGTTCAACTTGCTTCAGGTGATCCCACCACATAGCAACTTTCCCATGTAAATGGTATGTGGAAATTCTAGTTTCTAGGTTTCATGAGTAGTTATGCAATTGAAAATACCTCATAAGTCCAAGAAACCATGTCTCACCATCATCTTTCCTTTCTCTTTCACCATTAAAGGATGGTGTTTTAAACTTCCTCAACTCTCATTGAAAACTTTCCAATTCATGTCTTCTTCTTTGGTGCCTAATAGGAGACACCTCTAGACTATTTATGGAATCTTCAAATGCATAAAATTTCCTTTCTGAGTAGGGAGGTGAGTGATGTCTATTAGTTTTTCTAGAACTTCTTAAATAACCAGTTCTTCCGTGGTCATCTCTTATTTCATGGCATCTTCCCTCTTCCTCATGTTTTGATTTTGATCCATTCTTTGTTTACCTCTGAAACTAATTTAAGCTTTGCATCACTTGAGAATTTATCTTATTTTTTTCTCTTATCAGTCTCTCATTGTCTTCTTTGTAACTATGCACTTCTATTTTTAGGATTCTCATAGTCTCTATCAATGTTTCTTTCTTCCATCTGGCTTGGTGTCCATTAGATTCTGTCTCTGCATTACTGACACTGATATTTTGACCTTTGGCCTCTCTATCATAGCTAGAATCTCCCTCTCCTTCTTCCATTTCTTGAATATGCATTATTATATTGAAATGATATGTTTACACCGTTTAATTCATCAAAATGTGCAAGCAACCATTTTGTTAGAATTATGCATATTAAAAAAAATTGTCAAACAATGCTACAGGTCTTTTTTCTTCTCAATTCATTAAGAATATATTATCATTCTCCATATTATAACAATTCTATGTTATCCTCCTTTGAATCATCTTTTCAATGACTGTAATCTTGCCCCAATTGAAAATTTGAGTTGAAAGTTATGGCTTCCCGAAAAAAATCACTTTCAGCCCCTTTTATTTTGTTTTTCAATAGGATGTTGTCGAAATATTCCTCAACTCCTTTAATTGGTACAAAATTGGAATTCTGCATAGGCGCTTTCTTCAATCCACTTTCCTTGTGACCATGGATCTAAACCGTGAGCTTATTCACTCTCTAGTGCCTTCCTCTATATTCTTCTACACAGGATCTTGTTCAAACATAATGTCCGAGGAATTGGTTACTACTAGGCCCTTCGCGCCTCTAATTGACCCCCTTTACCTTATCATGAGACTGTTGCTAGGACCAAGTCCTATGGACTTCAGCCTTCAACTATCCTCCCTTTTGAATCTTCTAACTTCTCCTGGAGCAAACTTCATCGAAACCCTTCTATTAGCTCCACTAACAGATTAGACAGTCGAGATTTGATATCCTATGGATTGGACGATCCCATCTCATATGGAGGCTTTAACAAGATCGACACTCACAACTTAATAGAACGTTGATATGGATGGCCTTAATAAATTTGGGACTTCAGTGTTCCGGGACTCCAAAACATTACAACTCCCAAGTCGTTCAACTCCCCCTGAGTGATACTCATCGAGGATCTTACTCTATCCTTGCACTATTAAATCAAATGGTCACGCAAACTCCCTGAGGGTCTCAGATCAATGGACCGCATGAATTCTCTACTCCGAGACTCTGTCACATTACAACTCTTGAGTTTTTCAACTTCCTTAAAGTGATACTTGCCGAAGCGGTCATAAAGTGACAATGACCGCTTACCGTCGGTTAATTCCTCCGCTTACGCTATCCTTACACTAGTTGATCCAATGACCATGACTTAATCAAGTGTCGGGATGGATGGTCCTTATTCATTTCAGGAATTCGATGCTCTAGGACTCTAGGATATTACAAATCCTAAGTCGTTCAACTCCCCTGGAGTGATATCTATCGAAATTATTACGCCATCCTTCCATCGCTTGATCTAACGATTGAGAAAGGTCCCAAAGGGATCTTATATCGATGGTCTATGTGAATTCATGACTTTGGTCTTCGACACTTTCACTGGTAGAGATGTTGGACACCCTTGGAGGATATACTCTCGAAGATGACATGGCATGTTGACATCATCTATGGTGACATGGACCCATGGCATGTGTGCCACGTTTCATTAAAAAATGAACAGGATTGAGCCCAAAAGGTATTGAATCTGGGTGACACGTGTCCCCACATGGTACCCCAGCCACATGGAATACGATACATCATCAATCGAATGGATGGTCCACCATCTCTGCTCCATATATGATGGCCTGCATTACACCCAAATTCTTCCCTCGATCTAACAATCCATAGGATTTTGAGACTTCAACACTCCAGGACTCCGGGTTATAGCAGTTCTAAACTGGTTTGATTCTCCCAGAGTTAACTTCCCGAATTGGTCAACATTGGATGACCCTGACCAATGACTGAGATTTCACCCTAGCCTCCTATTAGATCTGACAGCCGACAAAACTTCACGACTTCGACCTTTTCCATGCTTCTACCTTGTCTCCCATAATCACCGAAGCGACGAAGTTCTGGATATTTCCATCTCTTTCTTGTCTTTGATCAATGGTTTTGATCGCTCCCGAGATCCAAAAGGGATGGCCATGACTCTATGATACTTCACAAAGGATCGCTTTCTACATGACACTTTGGCTTCTGTGCGATCTTTGTAGTTCTATCTTTCTTGAGCTTTAAGATCAGAAGGACATATCCATTTTTAACTATAATACCCTGTGCACAGTTCCATCCCATCCCAGTCTAGTGTTTCAACCTGAAGCTCTGATAGAAATCTATAATGTACCCAACCACCCATAGGCCATGAATGCTACTTTAAGCCCACTTCTGAACTAATTTATAATTCTAATAAAATTTTTAATTAATAAATATGCTTGAACTATTCACATGCATAAATCAAGATTCAAGCTACAATATAAAAGAAATGAACCATATGTTATGCACAACAATAACCAACAAGCATTCATATTATAGATATGAATTTCATAGATAAATAAATACACAATGAAAATAAATATACACGTAAATAAAACCATGATAGAGAGAGCACTTATGTTTAATGAAATGAATCACCAACTAGTTGTATACCAAGGACGTTCCACCCAACTATAGACACTGTTGTTCCAAGTCTCAACAACAATGTTACCCCCGAGCTAGGGATATGATTCCACAAGGATGGTTCCAGAGTGTCACTCAGCTTCCCAAACCATTCAACACTCAAGATCTCATAGGCTTCTCAGCACACACAACAATCCAAAGTACACCAATGCTCTTCTACCCAGCCTGCATAACCCAAGAGAATGGACCCCCTTCTTTTCCATGCAGTCCCTCAGGATGTCCACTTCCTCCCAAGGATCCAATGCATCTTTTCAATAATCACCATGTCGAGACTCTTAGGATTTGTAGTTGTGGGAAAAAATTAATGCATGCCAATGCATCTCAGATATGAAGGCATTAATTCATGGCTGGAATACGCCCGCAATCACTATTTCCAACCAAACCATGGATCATCTCCACAATTCGTTTTTCTCTCCCCATCCAAGATCAAAAGGAATGAATAATGAAGAGTGGGTGAAAGAGTGAATAGAGAGAGAACAAAATGAAAGGTGTGAACAATGAACAATGAACAATGAGTGAGTGAGTGAATGAGTTAAGAAGAATCTCCCAAACAACCAACAAGATGGGTTTATATCTTTATTTGCAAATCAAGAACCACATGGCCTTCCCCAAGAAGATCATGTAACCACTCTTATCCATTAAACAATTATGGGTAGATAAAATATAAAATAAATAATTAGAACCTCAAACCCCTTCTCTTGTGGAATCATAGCCCCCTATAACTCTTGTCCTTGTCCATCTAATAGCTAGTGATGTATTTATTATTAATAATGATCAAAACATTACATTTCCTAGGCACAATGACCTCTTTTAATTTTTTGGGCACTTTGGCCTTTCATAGATTAACAAAATACATTATTTAATTCAGGACTCAAAAACTCGAGGTATTACAGAAGGGCTTCCACTCTTTCTACAATCTTGGTATCCCAACTCTCACAAGTAAAACAAAATCTACAAAATTTTGGCAGCATAACATTACCAAGAATGAGTGAGATCCATTGCCCTTCTACCACATTTGTTTTATAGAAAATCCTCAATGACACATGTTCTCATGCACAATTAATTATCTTTTTAATTAATTTAATTAGTATTATTCACCCACACATGTGTCACCCTCTCACCAAGTTGCACAAGCAATTACCATTTTTATTTTATTTAAAAAGCCAATTTCCCTCACATTTCCCATTGTGTTCCTATGTTTTCTCTTAGTTGTCCATTTGTTCCCCAAATTTTCATTTAATGAGTGTCTCCTAACTAGATCTTAGATAGATATGGATTATTAGTCTTCTTCTAGTTAGGCTAGTGGTAGGTTGACTCAAGATTCTATTTCATGTGTACTCCTATTCTCTCATTTTATTATTTCTTCTATTTTTAAAAATCCATTTTATTAATTTCATGCACACATGTGCATTTTTACAACCTTTAAATTGTATTCCCCTTTTTCCTGGAGTTGATTATATTCTCAAATATTTAACTTATGTCATAATTCATTTAGTCCTTTATTTAAATTTAAAATTAGACTTAGTATTAGAATTATGATTAGACTTTTGTTAGAATTTATAATTTATAATTTATTGTTTAATTAATTATTTTAGTCTAACAAGGTCCAATCATTTCAATGTTTTCCAGACCACCTATATTTATTCACTCAAGTTTTAAATTACGTGACATGCCCTTCAAGACACACCTCTATGCTCCAAGGGTGTCACTCGTCTTAGACTAATTTTGGAAGTTTGTCCAACCCTTGGAACCAACACTCCATTTGGTCAACCTTGTGAGATACTAAGGGCTTCTAAGGAATAAACACTCTACCTTATTACGTGCCCCTTAGAAATCTTCGTGAGCGACTGTCTCATTACGCACTCACGATGTCGTGGACCTCTTGAACTAGGCAATTGCTAACCTACCATTCATTTTGTTAGCACTGAGAGTCACCCTCATATAGCAAGAGGATAATACCAATACCCATCATAAAGGTTTGTGGATGAAAATTAATAATTGAAGGTAAAATGGAAAAAACTCAGCATAAGAATGTTTTAACACTGAAATCTGGGCTAGCATAAGAATGTTTTAATACCGAAATCTGAGCTAGCATGCATAAACAAATGAGGTTTTGATTAACTTTAGTCAGTGGTTTAATGATAAAGATGAATTGAAGGAAGACTTAGTGAAGAACATGGATAGGTCTTCTATAAGCATCAGGATTTCAAGTAGTTAGGAGAAGAAAAACTCAGTCATAAGAACCTCTTGATCCTAAGTTTAAAACACTGAAAAACATTCATAACAACATTATAATCAAACCTCCATTATAACAAAACCACGACATCTCATATGGATCATCCAATCATGAGAATTACATAATAAGAGGAAACAAGATGATGAAATGAAACTGACTTATATTAATGAAAATGTCTCAAGTCTCATACATAACCAGAGAACAACTTTGTTTAGTCAAAATATTACACAATGGGAGCTATGCTCAACCATCGGACCTCTTCATATTATTTTTTTCATGTATTTATAATCAAAATAGTCGAACATAGCTAGGAGTGCGAGATGGCCTTCCTATCCTAGGATCCTTTAGCTGTCTTGTTCCTTCTGTCAAAAGGAAACTTAGGCCAGTTTGGGCCTGCAGAAAAAACTACCCTCTGTGGTACTTCGGGCTGACAGTTTTCAGTCTCCTCGGCCAGAACCTACATGCTTCCAGTTAAGGAGGTAGTTGATTGTCCAAACACCAGTCATTATTTCATTAATTGATTTCTCCTTGGGATCAGGAAGAGGCTTATTACTTCAGCGAGGAGATAACTGGGTCATTTTGGCATAACAAACCTATTGAAGGGTCCTAAATCCCTTTATCTCAACAGTAGGAACCAAACCTGCCAACGAGGCCCAATTATACTATG
>ML799852.1:133328-192192 GCA_009831015.1 Picea engelmannii | reverse complement strand
ACTCAATGGTCTTCCCAAGACATGGGATGCATTTGCCGCAAGCATGAACACAAGGAAGGAGTATCCTACATTTGAAGAACTTTGGACTTGTTGTGCTCAAGAAGAATCAAGGATCAGTGCAAAAGAGAAACCCCAAAAGAAATGCGATGATCAAGCCTTCACAACAAGATTCAAGAATTTCAAGAACAAAAGGAAGTTTGGTTCAAGGAAGAAGCCAAATCAAGAGAAAGATATGTTAGAAATACAATGCTTCAAGTGTTGAAAGTATGGTCACTACAAGAATCATTGTCCTGAGCTAAAGAAAAGGAAGGAGACACACAAAGCATCAGTTTCTGAAGAAAAGGAACCTACAAAGAAAACCAAGCAGGATAAAACAAACTTCTTCTTCTAAGACAAGGTAACAATACTCTTCATAGTTCTTGAACATACCATGTTTTCTGTACATATCTTGCATATCCATTTCTTAGAAGATAATATGTTTAAAGAGAAATTATACCTATGGAAGAAACAATAAGATAAGGATTGCTATCATTGTGACTATAAGTCATACAATACACATGAAAGGATGAAGTACATCAAACAATTCATGTGGAAGTTATTACATAAGTAATAGCTAAAAGATAAGCCGAATTCAGAATCAATCTTGAAGAAACCTAGAAGAAGTAAAGACAGAAAGAAGTCAACAATCAAGAGGAAACTGGAGAAAGACTTATGACACTTTGCAAAAGGCAATAAGGATGCAGAAGAAAGCATAGATTATGTTAGATTGAGGGAGCCAATTATATACTTCCAATAGAAAAACATGCACTCATACATGAAGCAAGGATTAGGAGGGAGCTAATCTTATGATCCATTAAATATGATGAAGAATATATCCATGGTAGCATCCATGAAAAGCAATATGTGTTCAAATTGACTTTAGAAGAAGCCTTCTTAAAAAAGAATCCTTAAAGTATCCCTGGTTTTCCATCCACATTCATGATCCTATGATGAAAGAAAGAAGTGGAATCTTCAGGGAATGTAATCTATATAAAAATCCATGGGCCCAAGAGCTAAAGAGAAACATGAGGAAGAACATGAAGATTCCAAGAAAGAAAGAAACGCCAGAACAACTAGTCATTGTATCGAGAATCACAAGACTACCAGCTTGATCTAAACCCTCTAGAAGCAATCGAGCAGAAGGAATGAATGTTGTGATGAAGAACAGTGTATGGAAGAATTATGAATGCAAGCATTGTGAGATCCAGAACTAGATGTTCTCCTAGATGGAGGGAGAAGACTATGATGATTGCTTGTTCTAGTAAACCAGACATACCTATACATGAGCCATTATATCGTCCACAATATCCATGGGTTGGAGTCTACATCAGATAAATGCAAATACTGTTCTCCAGAATAATTGAACAAAAAGAGTATGTAGAGAAACCTCAAGGTTTTGAGGTATACCAGAAAGAAACCCTTGTATGAATATGAAAGAAGACAACTTGGTGGAGAACCTCCAATGCATAGCATAAGCATGGTGGAAACCTTTTATATTATATCAAAATGATTACTCAAAACTCTAGAATGATGGATTGCCAATCCATGAAAAATATCTCATGATGACAAAAGAAGTGCCACATGGATATGTTCCAGTTTGAGCCTTGCCACGATGTTATGAGCTAGCAGGGAACAAAAGATGAATCCAATAATGATATACTATATTGATCAGAGCTATATGAAGCCTTCAGAGAAAACCAGTGTTCCAAAAAGACCGAAGTACATTTGAGATCAAGCATTACATTCTCTATGATGAAGTCTAGAAAAGAGAAGTGGTTCTCCAATATATATATCTCCACAGATGAGTAGATAAGTAGAAATTTTGGTAAAGCCTCTGTCCAAGGTGAAAGAGTTTGTGTACTCAAGATGAAGCTCGTGGAGACAACTTCCTTATTGAAAGAGGAAGATATGACTCCCAGGTTGGGAGGGAGCACTGATGTGTTATTGATTTATGGACAATCATTTTTCAGTTCGAAAAATGGTCCAGGATGAGTAGTTCCTTTCCAGTTCAGAAAGTGGTTTGAGATTTTTGACGGACAAGCATTTTCCAGTTCGGAAAATGGTCTAGATCGAATGGTCAATTTCGTAATGAAAATGGTTCAATGGATTGTTGATGTACCTTAGACAATGATTTCCCATTGTGGTTAACATGGTGAATGGTCTAGGAAAGTCTCTCTTCTTGACGATCACTTTTAGTAGTGGTCAAGAAGAATGGTCTGCCTCATCGCACAATCATTCTTTTGAAGCTCACAATTGTGAGCAATTTCGAAGAATGGTCTGTTTTGGAGGTTGGTGCAGGACAATCATTTCCTTAGGAAATGGTCTGGATAGTCATTCCCTAGGGAAGATTCATTCTCTCCAGGTTGCACTTTGTTTAGTGCTGGAGGAATGGCCTATATAGGTGAATGGTCCAGGTTCAACAATCAAGGACATGCTTTCCCTGAGGCAGACACATTCTCTCCAGGTTTCACTTTGTTTAGTGTTGGAGGAATGGTGCAGGATAGTGAATGGTTCAGGCTCAGAAATCAAGACAATTATTCTTCCTTGCTTGAGAAGAATAGTCTAGGTAGCTCATCATTGATATTTGACCTTCTGAGGGATTATGCTCTTCCAGAGCTCACAGATGTGAGTGGAAGAATGCCCCAGATGATTCAATTTATATCATAACAATGTTTGTCTGTGCAGGTTGATATCAGATAATTGTTATGGAGACTGTATGTCTCTAGACAGTAGATGTACGCTACTGTGGTGGATGTGTTCCATTGATTGTGAATATACGTCACTGATCAAATATCTATGTGCTACTTGGTGTGGTAGTGTACCACTGGATTGTAGTTGTGTACTACTATGGATAGACACAGTTGTGCTCTATTGAATGATATTGTTCTGATTTCCTTGAATACTACCAACAGTGTTGGAAATGATTATCAGCTAGATCGATGATCAATGGACAGAGATTTACCAGATGGAAAATGGTCCAAGAAATTTATTCTTCTAGGACATATGTCCAGATTAGAAGAATGGTTATTTTTTCACTCTATGGAGTGAGTGACTTATCCAACATCTTGTTTGATTACTCAGATGGAGTATGGTTTTGAGAGACGATGCAGTTGATGACATTGATAGTGATGATGTTTCTCATGATCTAATCATGAGATAGTCTATACAACTATGTTGATGCTACCAGGTGAATGGTATGTTTGTGCTCAATACCATTACCTTCAATACCTCCCTATCTAGGAGGGAGTGTTGATATTATGGTACTGTGGGAGGTATTTACCTCTACATGTAAACCTAACGAGAATATAATATTTCGGGAAGCAAGAAGAAACCCTAATTGATTGGTTAATAACCCTAGAAGACAAGTCGGCTCCAGGGAATGACTTGTATAAAGGAAATAATATATACTAAATAATTAGTCCTAGAATGAGAAGTCGGCCTAGGTAGTTTGCCAGATTTAGTATAAATACAGGAGGCCAATCTTCATTCTAGTAGGCATTCTCAGAACTATAGAAGCAACACTTGTGCACACTGCAATTGGCCAGTTTGTGCGCAAGTCTGGAGGAGATTTGTTGTTGCAGTTGCTGCAGCTAGCACATTTTGGTTTTGGCTTGGACTATCTCTTGGTTATGGTTTGGACTCTCTGATCAACTCTTGTTTGGTGTGCTATCCTTGGAGAAAGGTGCACCACCCTTTGTTTGACTACCTAGCCTAGGGTTTTCTTCCAGAATGATTCTCTGTCAAGGTTAAGGTGCTCAGTGGGTGGCTTCGGCCTATGGTTTGGTGACAATAGTGATATTTGCTATTGTAAAACAAACACAATCCATCAGATTCTAACTGTTAGATCCCCAAAAAATGAACACATGTCCCCAAGCAGGATCTTGATGTTACCCCCTCATACTAGGGGTAACTATGGAGATCATGTCTCGAGGACCATAGGTAGAAAACATGGAGTGTCGAGAGCCAAATTGACTAGCATAAGCCTGCATGGCCCCTCTTATTCATTGATGCATCATCATACGTCACTAGCAGCAGAGCAACATCCATCACATAAGTGTTTCCCTAGAGGAAAACAGGTCTTGCTTCACGAGGTAATAAGTCCAATAACGTGGTAAGTGTCACCCTAATAATTGAAGCATTTGACCATGTTGCAAACAATTATTTCTTGATTAAAAAATGTTTGCTTGGAAATTATACTCGTTTCCTTATTTGACCTTGGTGGGTGTCATTTCGTCCTAGTAAGTTAGTCACCCTTGGGGATAGGGTGTTACTAGGGGGTTCCTTGAAGAGTCATCGTCCATTCTCAATCATACTTATCACCTTCCATGCTCTTTCCATTTCGTTTCCTCATATTTTGGGATTTTCGGGTGTACTGACCCAAGAAAAGATTGTACCTCATTTCAAGGGAAGAAGGGGTTGAAGGCCCAGAGGGAATGTAGCTGGAAAAAGATAAAATCAGAATCATAAACCTTCCATATGCTCTCCCAAGAGGTCTTGAGAAACAATGAAGTGTTATCTATTAAAAGCATAAGACCCGCAAAAGCATTTTCATATTATATAGACACCCCACTTGTTACATGATCTACACAAGTGCATTACAACCTTTGCTTTACCCCTATGGCACTTTGTGTACCTCTCCCTTCAAGTGACATTGTGGTACTTCCTCCCAAGTTTTATGTTACCCATTTGGAGCACCCAATATTTTTGGACTTTAATTAATTTGGAAATAAATGGGCTTGGAAAAATGTTGCATCCCAGACGAAGGGAAATATACCCTCTACAAAGACACCCATAAATGAGACAATACGAACCCTTGTATGTCATGAACCCCATGCCCAAATGTCTTACCCCCATCCACCTCATTCTCTTTACATGACTTAGATGGGTTTCTTTTGGAAAACACCCTTGACTTGAGGACTGACTAGCCCAATAGGATGCTTTGACACCCCTCCCACACCTAAATTCAAAAAATTGTATAACATCTTTGAGCATCTGTTTAGTTTGAAAAGGGGGGTTTGATGCACATGTTTTGGTGGTTTGATTATTAGATGTGGCTTACTTGACATGATCATGTGACTTATGGACCCTTGGAGGGTGTATTTATTTGTCTTTGTAGGACCTTTACCAGTGGACAGGTGTTCATGAGGAGATGATATGTTCGAACCTTCATGGGGGCTTTAGAGCCAAGATACGGATGCAAAGACCCTGCATCTGGGGCTAGATCATGATCACCATTTTCACAATAGAGGAGGAGGTTGTTGCCTTGGGAGGCACTCTGGCATAGCTAGGAGTCTACTTCCCATCCTTCTCCACTTGGATGTTGTCCTTTGGAGGCTTGGATGTCACTCTAATAGCCCATGAAATCACTAGGGCTTGATGATGATGATGTTATTTCGGTGGAAGAAGGACACCTGGCATGATGTTGTGTAATGTGTGGGTGATATTTTGCCTTTGGAGGCCCCAACGTTTCACTCTCCAGCCCCCAACGTTATCTTGTGGGAGCCAAACGTCACTCAAGAAGGGAATGATGTCACCCTTTAAGGGTTTTTTCATGTAATTGTATTAAAGTTAGATATTAAAGGGCAATTTTACAAGGTCGACCCTGTTATATTTTTAAGTTGACATTTTTTGGGAAAAAGGTCATACAAATAGACCTCATATTTCATTTTTAGATGATAACTCACCTCTCACAGGAGGGAGGACTGAAATTTTCTCCCTAGAGGCATTATTGGATGAAATTAGTAAGGTGCGCCACTTGGATACTTTGTTATGGATGTTTTTTTATGCTTTTTGGTGGAAATTTCTGCAACTAGGTGTTTATTGCTTGATTATTCTTGGTGAAGTAAGTAAAATATGCAATTTTTCTTCATGCTTTGAATTATTATGGTATATTTTACTTCTTCATATTTAAGATTATGAAATTTCTTTCTCTTAAACTCTCATAGAGGGACATAAAGTGCTTCTTCCTCGCTCTAGTCTTTTCCACTTGTTAATTGTCAAAATGATTTTGTCTAGATAGGCTTCTAAATCCCTAAAATGCTAGCACTTTAGAAGTTTGTTCTAGAACTTGTTGTAAATATTTTTCAAGTGTCCAAGAAGAATATGAATTCGTTAGAGCCCAAAAGAGCTTGAACTCTAGCGAAAATTCCATCTTTGAGACATAGAGCTTGAGGCCTTGAAGAGACAACACCTCAAGACTTTATCTCTCTATCCTTAGACCATTATTATCATTTATTTCTCCAAGTTATTTGTTGTTGTTGCAATTGACTCCATAAGCCCAAAAGATGATGATTTCTTCTTTCTCTTGTTGAGGGATTGATCAAACAAATTTTACACTCTCTTCTTTGAAGCTTTTACTAACTAATTATAACCCTTGTTTAGCTAGAAGTACTAATTGTGTGGTTGTTGTTGCAAAACACTGCTACAACCACCCTAATTTTTGTTAATTTCCTGCATAACTAACTCTATTAACTATCTAACTTACTCAGGAATATGATACAATAAGTGCTAAGTAATCTACATGATAAATGCTAAATTTTTATGGTCATTTATTGCAATTCTGAGTGATAATTCTTCTGGCTATTACAAATCATTATTTTATGTTGTAAATTGTTTAATTTATTGTAATGACATATCAGCCAACACATATTTTACATTTTCTATTGTATTTGAGGTTTTACTATCATTTTGCTATTTGGAATTACTATATATATGTTGGATTGTTCTTGTTCCAGGTAGGTACACAAGATACACTTCTTTGCCTCAATTTCTTAGACATAGACCTTGTTGGCTTAGGTGACCAGTGAGAGGGGGGTATTTCTTAACATAACCTTAGTCTACCCAACTCTTTAGGACACCAGGGATGCCTCCCTTGGGTTCGACCTTCATCCATCCCTAAAAGTGGAGATTTCTCACTGAGATGACAATGGTGAGATATCCTGTTGTTATGCCAATTTCACTTACTTGTCTTGGGATTTGGGACAAGTATAAATTGTGCGATAATAGTCACCAACTGTGTGCAAGACTCAGATGTTCCTCCTAGCCATATAATTTGTCTCTCATAATGTTTTAGCGATAGGTCACCCTCGAGTTGGGCTTAAACTCCACATAAAAAAGAGTTCTTATCACCAGGCTATGGTATAATATTCAACAAAAGACTTGGTCCAAAGTGTTGACTACTACAACTAGCCTGCAATCCCTCTTTCCCTACATGCCTATCCCACCCCAGGAAGTATGCCCCTTATCTTCTCAACAGTCCTTCGACTCCCCCACTTCCCTTATGGGGCTTCAACAACATGCAAGAGAAGAATTCTCAGAGCCTTTTATCTAATGCCCAACACACAAGGGACCAATTCCCAACAAACTCTCACCTGGAGAGAGTGCTCACGGGCCTGACAACCCACCTCTTCGACAGTAAACAAGCCTTCCAAAGAATAGGGTTAAGAAAAATGACAATAAGTTACTGTTAGAATATAATGGATGTGCTTGTTTTACCATTGACAATATCACTATTGTCACCCAACCATAGTTCGAAGCCACCCTCCGAGCACCTTAACCTTGACAGAGAATCATTCCAAAAGCAAACCCTAGGCTAGATAGCCAAACAAAGGGTAGCACACGTCTCCCTAAGGATAATGCACCAAACAAGAGCTGATCAGATAGTCCAAACCATAACCAAGAGATAGTCCAAGCCAAAACCAAAATCTGCTAGCTGTAGCAGCTGCAATGACAAATCTCCTCCAAACCTACGCAAAAACTGGGCAACTGCAGTGTGCACAAATGCTGCTCTGCAATTCTGAGAATTCCTGCCAGAATGAAGACTAGCCTCCTGTATTTATAGTAATTCTGGCTAACTGCCTGGGCCGACTTCTCATTCTGGTTATATTTATGTTCAGTATATATTATTTCTTTTGGCCGACTTCTTCTCTTGTAGGCTAATAACCTAATATCAATTATCCTCTTGAGATGACTTGTCTTCTAGGGTTATTAGCCAACTCATTAGGGTTTCTTCTTGCTTCCCAGAATATTCTATCCTCGTCAGGTTTACACATGGAGGTAAATACCTCTTGCTGCTACTGTAATATCAACACTCCCTCCTAGCTAGGGATGTATTATAGGTAATGGTCTTGGGCACAAACATACCATTCACCCGGTAGCATCAACATAGTTGTATAGACTATATCATGACTAGATCATGAGTACCATCATCACCATCAATGTCATCAACTACATCATCTATCGAAACCATAATCCATCTGAGTAATTAGACATGATGTTGGATAAGTCACTCACACCATAGAGTGACACAAATGCCATTCTTCTAATCTGGACATATGTCCTAGAAGAATAAATGTCCTGAACCATTTTCTGCCTGGAAAATCTCTGTCCATTGATCATCCATCTAGTTGATAATCATTTCCAACACTGTTGATAATCTTCAAGGCAATCAGAACAATATCATTCAATAGAACACAACTGTGTCTATCCATAGAAGTACCTAACTACAATCCAATGGTACACTACCACACTAAATAGAAAACAAGTACTTGATCGGTAACGTATAGTCACAAACATTGGAACACATCTAGCACAGTAGTATACATCTACTGTCTAGAGACATACAGTCTTCATAAAAATCATCTGATATAAACCTGCATAGAAACAATGTTATGATATAAATTGAATCATCTGAGCCATTCTTCCACTCACATATGTGAGATCTTGGAAGAGCATCTGCCCTCAAAAAGGTAAGACATCAATGATGAGCTATCTGGACTATTCTTCTCAAGCAAGGAAGAATAAATGTCCTAATTTCTGAGCCTGGACCATTCCCCACCCTAGGCCATTCCTCTGACACTAAAAAAAGTGTAACCTGGAGAGAATGAGTCTGCCCTAAGGAATGCCTATCCCTGATTGTTGAACTTGGACCATTCCCCACTCTGGGTCATTCCTCTAGCACCAAACTAAGTGCAACCTAGAGAGAATGAATGCGCCCTAAGGAATGACTGTCCGGACCATTTCCCATGTTAACCACAAGAGGAAATGACTATCCTGCACCAACCTCCAAAATGAACCATTCCCCATGTTAACCACAATGGGAAATCATTGTCCGGCGAGGCGGGTCAGTCTTCTTGAGTAACCCTCAAGAAGAGAGACTACCCTAGACCATTCCTCACGTTAACCACAATGGGAAGTCGTTGTCTATGGTACATCAACAATCCATTGAACCATTTTCATTACAAAAATGACCCTTCGATCTGGACCATTTTCCGAACTAGAAAATGCTTGTCCGTCAGAAATCTTAAACCACTTTTTGAACTGGAAAGGAACTACTCATCTTGGACCATTTTTCGAACTGAAAAATGATTTTCCAACAATCAATAACACATCAGTGCTCCCTCCTAACCTGTGAGTCATCTATTCCTTTTTCAATATGGAAGTTGTCTCCACGATCTCTAGCTTGAGTATGCAAACTCTTTCATCTTGGATAGAAGCTTTACCAAAATGTCTGCTTATCTGCTCATCTGTGGAGATATATATATATATATATATATATATATATATATATATATATATATATATATATATATATATATTGGAGAACCACTTCTCTTTTCTGGACTTCATCATGGAGAATGTAATGCTTGATCTCAAGGTACTTTGGTCTTTCTAGAACACTAGTTTTCTCTGAAGGCTTCATATAGCTCTGATCAATATAATGTGTCATTATTGGATTCATCTTTTGTTCCCCATTAGCTCATAACATCATGGCAAGGCTCAAACTGGAACATATCCATGTGGCATTTCTTCTGTCATTATGAGATCTTTGTCATGGATTGGCAATCCATCATCCTGATCTTCTGAGTAATCATTCTGATACAATATCTCTGTTATAGAAAATCTTCACCATGCTTCTATTGTGCATTGGAGGTTCTCCACCAAGTTATCTTCTTCCATCTGCATAAAAGGGTCTCTTTCTGGTATACCTCAAAGCCTTGAGGTTGCTCTTCATACGCTCTTTGTTCAATTGCTCTGGAGAACAGTCTTTGCATTCATCTGATGTATAACTCCAACCCATGGATGATATAATGACTCATGTAGAGGTATGTTTGATTTACTAGAATAAGTAATCATCATAGTCTTCTCCCTCCATCTGGGAGAACCTCTAGTTCTGGATCTTGCAATGCTTACATATATACATTGTTCTTCATCACAACTTTTAGTTCCTCTACTTGATTATTTTTAGTGAGTTTATATCAGGCTGGTAATCTTGTGATTTTTAATACAATGATTGGTTGTTATGGCTTCTCTTTATTTCTTGGAATCTTCATGTTCTTCCCGCTGTTTTTCTTTAGCTCTTGGGTCCATGGAGTTTCTTATAGATTCCATGCCCTAAGGATTCCACTTCTTCCTTTCATTATAGGATCACATATGTGGATGGACAACTAGGGATACTTTAAGGCTTCTCTTCGAATAATACTTCTTCTGAGGTTGAACTTAACATGTACTGCCTTTCATGGCTGCTACCATGGATATATACTTCATCATCTTCAATGGATCATAGGATTAGCTCCCTCCTAATCCTTGCTTCATGTATGAGTGCATTTTTTTCTTTTGGAAATCTATAATCGGCTCTCTCCATCTAGGAGAGTCCATGCTTCCATCTGCATCCTTATTCCCTTCTACAAAGTGTTATAAGTCTTGTTGGAAGATCAGTTGTTGTCATTGATGTCAACCCTAGTCATGGATTTTGGACTGCAATATTGATGAAGGTATTTGGACATGAAGGAAAATGCACATGTAGATACAACACCCATGGATGGATAGTATACATCATGTTGTTTCTGGTGGTATGTGGACCGCAAGATTGATGAAGGTATTTGGACATGAAGGAAAATGCACATGCAAATACAACACCCATGGCTGGATAGTATACATCATGTTTTTTTCGGTGGTATGGGGCACGTCACATGGATCCTCTTGGTTGAGGAGAAATGATTTTTTGAAGATGACAAAGTGAATTGAAGAAGGAAGTACATGTAGGCCCTGAAGATAATTAAAGAAAAGAATTACAAAATAAGAAAGTGTAAGGTCGACCCTAATGTTAAAAGGAAGTGACATAAATGGTATAAATAAACATCATTATACATTCATTTGATACAAGTTGAATTTCAGAGGTAATAAGAAGAAAAGAAGGCTGGATTTCAAGAGAGGATGAAGTCTTTTGGTGATGTGTTCTAAGGTATGTTATTTTCAGGTCATCTTACCATTTTTTCTATAACTTTTTTTATAGAATGATTCATATGGTGAATATGCTATGGTATTGAGAATATATATCAAGGTACCTTTGGTAAAAATTTCAGCTCTTGATTCGCTATAATTATGGAGATACACCCTGTGGAAGATAGGGTTTGTGACCAGTCCTGAAGCTAGTCAATAAACTAGTATTCCGGGTAAAACAATCATAACTTCTTCATAGAGAATCCAAATGAAGTGGGACAAATTTCATTGGAAAGAGTACAGACTGTAGTTTCTTGTGTGTGAGTTTCAGAATCGGATGTTAAGTATTGAGCGCGGGGAATTCTGTGCAAGTTCACTCTCCTGAATAGACCATAATTGAATAAAGTCTACCATTCTTTCTATAACCTCTTTGTGAAAATTGGAGGAGTTTCAGAGAATACATTGAGTAATATTATCTACAGGATTATAGTACTCCAAGAATTGAAGAATTGCATAAATTGAAGAAGTCTCAGGAAGTATTATCAGGTTTTATGTGATGATTGGTTGATGGTGATGATTTAATATAAAGTTTTATTATCTCTCATATATTCTTGGGTGGAAGGAAGGGGCAAGGATGGGGAGTTCAACTCTCTCTTGATATTGGAGGATTGTATCTTCCTCTTGGAGGTTTATCCCTCCCTTTACATTTCGAAGCTGTAGCTACCTTTGGAAGTCATTACTTCCCTTGAACAATAACTATTGATTATTTCTCATATATTGTGCATGGTATATTGTGTTGTATTGGTGTAACTCTTATACTATTGTTCATTGCTCATTGGATATAGTTGAATGGTTTAAGTATAATTTTAAAAAGGTTTTAAATTGTACTTGATATTGATTCACCCCCCTCTCAGTATCAACAAGTCTTTCCTCTTGATTGTTGACTTCTTTCTGTCTTTTCTTCTTCTAAGTCTCTTCAGGATTGATTCTGAATTCGGCTTATCTTGTAATAGCTTCCACATGATTTGATTGATGTATTTCATGATATCAATCCTTATCTTGTTGTTATTCCATAGGTATAGTTCTTCTTGGAACATATTATCTCCTAAGAGATAGATATACAAGATATGTACAAAGATTATGCAAACAAGATATGTACAAGAACTAAGAAGAGTATTGTTACCTTAAGAAGAAGAAGTTTCTTTCATCCTACTTAGTCTTCTTTGTAGGTTCCTTTTTCTTTGGCAACTGATGCTTCATGTGTCCCCTTCCTTTTCTTTAGCTCAAGACAATGATTCTTGTAGTGACCATACTTTAGACAATTGAAGCAATGTATTTCTGAAATATCTTTCTCTTGATTTGGCTTCCTCCTTGAACCAAACTTCCTTTTGTTCTTGAAATTCTTGAATCTTGTTGTGAAGGCTTGATCATCATACTTATTTTGGGGTTTCTCTTTTTCATTGATCCTAGATTCTTCTTGAGCATAGCAAGTCCAAAGTTATTCAAATGTAGGATACTCCTTCCTTGTGTTCATGCTTGCAGCAAATGCATCCCATGTCTTGGGAGGACCATTGAGTACTATGTTTACCAATTCCTTCTCTGAAATGATCTCTTCAAATGCTTGTAGTTGATCTCTTAACTGAGAGATCTTCACAAAGTATGATGTTATGCTATCATCATCATTCATCTTCATGTCACGGAGCTCATTCTTTAGAATCATTACTTGTCCAATGTTTCTGACTGAGAAGAGGTTTGTTAGGACATCATACATCTTCTTTGATAAGTCAAGATGGGAGGTGGTCTTTTATGGAGTCCACTATGATAATCATGGCATTGATGTCACCGTCTTTGAACTTCTCCATAGCTACAACGTTCTCCGATTCCTTCTCTTTTCCTTATTCAAACTCTGGTTTCACTATCTTTCCTTTCACAATATCCAATACTTTATTCTTGGCAAGGATGAGGTCAATCCTTGTCTTCCATGCTTTGATGTTAGAATCTCCATCTAACTTGTTTTCTGACTTCATGGAGTAAGTCATGGTTTCTTTGACTTGGTCAACCTTAGATCAAAAACTCAAACTTGACGTCTCGTCTTTCTAAGAGTACCAGGAGATGCACTAGGCTAGGGTGTACTAGTCTATCCAGAAATAAGGTGAATCCCTTCACTTAGGGTGCCTCAACAAGAGGATTAGGGTTTCTACAACTGCTCCTGCTAGTAACCCTAGCAACAATTCTTTTGGCATCTGCTCCTGCCAGAAACCCTAGCGATAGTTCTTCAACGAGCTCAAAATAATTATGGCTATGCTTCCTTCCAGCGGTTAGACTGAATGAAGGAGGCGTGGGCCCATAATCTGTTAGAATATAATGGATGTGCTCATTTTACCATCGACAATATCACTATTGTCACCAAACCATAGAGCCGAAGCCACCCTCTGAGCACCTTAACCTTGACAGAGAATTATTCCAGAAGAAAACCCTAGGCTAGATAGCCAAACAAAGGGTAGCACACCTTTCCCCAATGATAACGCACTAAACAAGAGCTGATCAGATATTTCAAACCATAACCAAGAGATATTCTAAGCCAAAACCGAAATCTGCTAGCTGCAACAGCTGCAATGACATCTCTCTTCCAAACCTGTGCAGAAACTGGGCAACTGCAGTGCGCACAAATGATGCTCTGTAATTCTAAGAATGTCTGCCAGAATGAATACTGGCCTCCTGTATTTATAGTAATTCTGGCTAACTGCCTAGGCCGACTTCTCATTCTGGGTATCTGTCTATTCAATATATATTATTTCTTATGGTCGACTTCTTCTCTTGTAGGCTAATAACCTAATATCAATTATCCTCTTGAGTCGACTTGTCTTCTAGGGTTATTAGCCAACTCATTAGGGTTTCTTCTTGCTTCTCGGAATATTCTATTCTCGTTAGGTTTACATGTGGAGGTAAATAACTCCCACAGGTACCGTAAGATCAACAGTTACAACAAAATACGTATTCCTTTGTAGGGGAAGAATTTGTCTGAATGATCCCCAAATGAGTGATAATTTCCCGAATTACACTAAGGACAAAAATTTATCTTGCATTCCTTCATCTCGACACTTTTCACCTTCAAAATTATCTTTACCCACTTGGTGATGCATTCCCTACCCTCAGGAACTTATGCATTCCCTACCCTTGGGAACTTAGGATAAATACATATCCATAAATTAAACTTCCATAAATATTAATAAAATATTCCCTCGACTCTAGCTTCCCCTTTTCCCTTTTCCGTGGAGTTTATCCCTTGTCTCATTTTCTTCTGAGTTGAGTCTACACATAATGATGTGATTATATTAACAATATTGAGGGTGATTACATTTACAATACAGACACATTGGCCCTTTTGCATCCTGCCTCACCAACCTAAAAATACAAGCATATACACAAAAAAAGCTCTCTAGCCTCAAAACTGTGCCCTTAATTTGATGCACGCAAGACTCTAGGATGTGCACATTATTCTTCTAGTGTGCCATCTTCACACACTTACACAAGTGTGCGCTATAGTACAAAATGTGTGTGTTCATTCTTTGATGCACAATCCTCGTGCAATCACCAAACTATTGAATGTCCACAAAAAACTAGATCCAAGACTTGATACTAGCAACTCAACAGCTTATACACACACACACACACACACACACACACACATACATTTGGGGTTCGACCTAGGAGTATTACATTCCCCTCCCCCTTATTTATGCACTATCCTCAATGCATTACATACATATGTATACTCAAAACTTTCAAAAGTATTCAAATAAATGTGGATATTCTTTCCACATAGCATCCTCATGTTCCCAGATTGCATCCTCAGGACTGTAACAGGTCCACTGGATCTTTACCAATCCTACAACGTGATTCCAGAGCGTCTTGAATTTTTGATCCAATAAGCACACAGGTTGAACTCGAAAGTCGTCCTCTTGCTCCACCTGAATCACATTCCAGTCAATGACATGATTAACATCAGATACAAACTTTTTAAGTAAAGACACATGGAATACATTATTAATACTCAAGGATGTAGGTAGAGCCAACATATATGTGACAAGACCAATCTTCTCTAGGATTTCAAATGGCCCACAATATCGTGCTTCTATCTTAGAACAATTCTCCAACTTCAGGGAACTTCGTCTTGCTTTTACTTTTAGGAACACATGGTTAATCACTTTAAATTCCCTAAAAGTTTGGCCTTTATCTGCGCAACTTTTCTATCTATTCTAGGAAGATTTTACATTTTGTTTTATTTTTACTATCTGCTCTTCCATTTCTCGAAGCAATTCTGGCCTAACTACTAGGTGGTCTGTTGGGTTATCCCAACTCACAGGTTTTTTTCACCTTCTACCATATAATGCTTCAAATGGAATCATCTTTAAATATGTTTGATATCCATTGTTATAAGAAAACTTTACCAAATGTAAGTAGTCTTCCCATTTTGATGGCTTATCCATCACATACATCCTTAACATATCTTATATTACCTAATTTACCCTCTCTGTTTGTCCATCTGTCTCAGGGTGATATGTTGTGCTAAAGTTCATACTTGTCCCAATTTCGTTGAATAATCTCTTCCAAAAAATTTAAGTGAACTTGGGATCTTTGTCAGACACAATTTCCTTAGGAATACTATACAATTTAGCAATTTCTTGCATGTATATCCCAACAATGTCAGCTTCCTTGTGCATTGATTTCACTGGAACAAAATGGGAGGCTTTAGTAAGCTTGTCCACCACCACCATAATAGAATCATGTTGCTTGGAAGTCCTAGGAATATTAGTTATAAAATCCATTGTTATAAATTCTCACTTCCACTTGGGAATGAGAAAAGTTTGTAGCAAACCAACTGGATGTCTATGCTCAACATTGTCCTTCTGAAATTCGAGACATCTGCCAATAAAATCAACAACTTATTTTTTCATACTTGGCCAATAGTATTGCTTCTTGATTGTGACAATTGTCTTCTGGTAACTTGGATGTCCAACATAAGGAACCTTATGCATCTTTGACAATATCAGGCTTTTCAACTTTTGATCATTTGGCACATAATAGACTCTACGTCTATACATGAGGATCCCATCCTCTCTCAACTCATAACCTTCAAATTTCTGCTGAGACATACCTTGCTATAAGTTCACCTTTATATCCACGTAGCGCAAATCTGATTTGACAACTTCTAAAATTTCGCCGCACAAATTTGTCTGGTACATGCTAATGGTTGTAGCATGCATCTCATGCACCCTTTTGCTGAGTGCGTCAACCACTTTGTTCTCTTTTCCTATGATATGCTTTATGTCAAAGTCATACTTACTGAGGAACTCTAACCACCTACTTTGTATGGCATTTAAACTTGAATTTCCAAACAAATATTCCAGACCACAATAGTTTGTTCTTAGCTCAAATAGTTTTCCCATAAGATAGCGTTGTTGCATCTTGAAGGCATGCACTATAGTTTCCAATTCTAAATCATGAGTATCATAGAGTCTTTCATGCTCTTTCAACTTCCTTGATTTGTAGCATACCACATGCCCATTGTGACTCAAGACTCCACCTAGTTCTTCCTTACATGCATTTGTGCACACAATGAAGTATGCACCAGGATCAACAATTCTCAAAATTGAAGCACTAGTCAACAAACTCTTCAAGTGCTGAAAACTCCTTGCACAATCCATATTCCATTCAAATTGTGCAACTTTCTTCTGCAACGATGTAATTGGATGCACAAACTATGAGAATACTTCAATAAACCTTATGTAGTACCCCACAGTCCCATGAAGGACCTTGCCTCTACGACATTTCTTGGTGTTGGTCATTCCTCAATGGCTTTTATCTTTGCTGGGTCCACAACTATTCCTTCCTCTGAAATGATATGACCCAAGTAATGAATCCGCCTCTGATAAAATGAACACTTGCTAAACTTTGCATAAATCTAATGCTCCCTCAATACCTGCAACACCATCCTCAAGTGTTCTGCATGCTCTTCTTCAGACTTTGAGTAAATAAGTATATCATCCAAAAATACAATGACAAACGTATCTAAATAACTTTTGAAAAATCCATTCATTTAACACGTGAAGACATCTGGTGCATTTGACAACCCAAATGGCACCACTGTAAACTCGTAATGACCATACCTTGTTCTAAAGGAAGTCTTGTTGATTTCTTCCTCTTGTATTCTCACTTGGTGATATCCAGATCTGAGACCAATCTTGGAAAATATCCTTGCACCCCTTAATTGATCAAATAGGTCATGTATCCTTGGCAAGGGACACTTGTTCTTCACTGTTACCTTATTCAACAACATGAAGTCATTGCAAAGTCTCAACGTACCATCATTATTTTTCACAAATAAAACTGATGCACCCAAAGGTAACACACTTAGGCGTATATACCCCTTCTTTAGAAGATTTTCAAGTTGCATCTGCAACTCCTTCAATTATGACATACTCATCCTATAAGGAGTCTTAGATGTAGGAGATGCTCCCGACATCATATTTATAGAGAAGTCGATATCTCTTTTCAGTGGAAACCCTATTATCTCTTTAAACACATCCTCTAATTCCTTTAGTATTGTGTAGTCTTCAACATTTGGCACTTTATCCACGAGTACCTCCTCCATGTGCGCTGCAAATACTTGACATCCTTTCCTATATATTTTCTTCAATTGCAAGGTTGGAATTTCTCTAATAGTCACAACTCTTGGAATTCCTTGAATTGTTCTCAAATTTCCTTGCTCATCCAGGGAAGTAAATGCCTTATTATAACAGTCCAGAACAACATGATGTTGGTCCAACTAATCCATGCCAATGAAGCAATCACACGATTCCAAAGGTATGATATTCAAATCAGATTTGGTGCATAGTCCATTCATTTCCATTGGGCATGCCTTGACCATCTCATTAATTTTCCTTTTTTCCCCTATAACTAACTTCCACCTCGATCATGTGCGAGCGAAACTCAACTTTCTTGTTGTCCAGGGATGCGTAAATTCTAGGTACACTTCTACCCATGTCTTCAACTGTTGCAACTTGCCGTACATTGTGCACATTCCTCACTTTTTCACCTCTTTGAGGGAAATCTCTAAACATATGATTTTCATCGCCAACCCCAACACTTCATTGATTGTTACCTTGGCCTGGTTTCCATTGCCTCATTGATTCTTGGCTCCTTGGAAATTGGTTGTCCTTACATAATATTTCTTAAAAATGGTGGCTTAGTTCTGTTATCCCCAACTCCTAGGGATAACTAAGGAGATGATGACTCAAGGCCCTCAGGTTGCACACATGGAGTACCGAGAGACATGTTGACCAATAGTGTCCATTTGCATAGACAGATACCCACCTCGCCACCACAACTCCTGGTTCATCATGACGGTATCCACCACATCAACTGGATTCTGAAATACCTTGGGTCTTGCTCCATGAAGTACATGCCAGGTATTATGGTGAGTGCAATTTCAATAGTTGAGGCATTTGAGTTTGATGCATCTATTACTGCTTTTGATTATGTAACGTTTTCTTGGACATCATGCTCTTTGCCTGATTTTACTTAGGTGGTTGACATTGCACCCTAGTAAGTGGGTCACCCTTAGGGATAGGTTTTCTACTAAGAAGTTCTCTTGATGAGTCATCATGCCATTCCCTACCATACTTGTCACTTTCCACACTTCATCCCCTCATCTCCTTATCTTTTGGGATTTTCGGGTGTACTAACCCAAGAAGGGGTTGTCCCTCATTTCATGGGAAGAAGGGGTTGAAGGCCTAGAGCCTTGTAGATGGAAAAAGATAAAAGCCAATCATTAACCTTCTAGATTCTCTCCAAAGGATCCCAGGGACAATGAAATTTCTCTCATAAGAAACCAATGGGACCCATGAAAAATAACTAATACAAAATTCCAACCAAGGTGGAGCATGTGTGGGCACTGTTTTTAATGCTTAGGTAGAAGCCCCACACATGTTTTCAACTTGGGGAAGCATAATGTGACCAAGGTAGAGTCAAGGTGGGAACAATTCTTCATGCTTAGATAGAAGCCCCACCTTGTATTCAACCTAGAAACATCTTAAAAGAATAAGAGGCAATAAATGGGTTTGGAAAAAGGTTGCATTGAGAACGAAGGTGCAACAGACCCTCTACAAAGGCACCCATAGATGAGACACTACAACTCCTTGTATGTCACGAACCCCATGCCCACAAGTCTCCACCCCATCCATGACACCTCATCCACATGACTTATAAGGAGGCCCCCTTGGGAAAAACCCCTAAACTTGAGGTATGATTCACCCAATAGGTCATTTTGTCAACCCTCCCATACCTAAACTTGGAAAATTGCATAGGGTCTTTGAGCATTGGTTTATTTTGATAAGGTGGTTTAGATGTACATTCTTAGATGACTCTTTAATTGATTTTGCTTACTCATCATGATGCATTTGACTTGAGATACTTGGAGGGCATATCCATTTGTCTTTGTAGGACCTAGCTGGTGGAGAGTTTTGGAAGAACAATCCTACCGTGGGCTTCCATGGGGCTTGAAGCCCATAGGTTGGATGCCAAGGGCCCACACTGTGGATGATGATGAAATGACTTTGGAGGCCTAGAGGACACCTTGGAGGATCTTTCCCACCCCTGCATGCCAAACGACTTGCTTGAAAGGGAAAAAATGTCACCTTTTAGGGGTTTGATGTCACATAAGGCTAGGTTTTGGTGGTGATGATGGACACTTGGCACTTTTTGAGGAAGAGGCCCATGGATCATGGAAGAAAGGTTGTGGTTGAAGACTATTGGCCTTTGGAGGCCAAGCGTTCCCTTCTCCAACTCAACAACTTGACCAAAAGTGCCAAACATTACCCAAAAGAAGGGTGACCCCATGTTTCTAGGGTTTCTTTTATGTGAAAAGTATGAATTAAATAATATCATTTTCGTAAAGGGGAAAGATAAGGGCCATTGATCCCTTGTCTTGTGTTTTACCCTAAGTTTTGTGGAAAATGTATGTTTAGAGGATTTGTATAAATAGAGATCATCTCTATTTCATTTTTCATCATAGCTCATCCACTGTGAGTGTTGGAACACATATAATATTGAACTTTTAAGATTTACATCCTCCACTTCATGAATTTATAATCTTTCCAAAATAGTAACTTAGAGAAGAACTTTCGAATTTTAAATCAAATTTAGTTCTGTTTAATCAGTAATAAGGCGCACGAGATATTTGTCGTTGATGAAATTTTTCCGTTTCATCGAACGATCCTAATTTCTCCAGAGTTTTGGAGCCGCCTAATGGTTAATAACGTGAATCACTAAAGGTCGCTCCGGAGCTTCGCGATTTGGGTATTTCGATTAGTCTTAACAATAAAAACCCCGAAGCTCTGAAACCTGAAGGAGTCTGCTCACAAATTTTCATAAGTCATTAAAAAGACATGAGTCGTAGTACGCGTGTACCTTTGAGTCTTACCTAAGTTAACACGTGGCACCTCCCTTTCCTATACACATCATCCATAATGACGTCATCCATAAAACGTCACTATGGGAGATGATCCTTTGGGAGTTTAACAAAGAATGAAGGCACAAATTACTGAAATATAAAAATGTCAAAGTAATGAATGTTAATTAATTAAGGTAATCATGATCAAGAGATAATCAATGACTTCACACTTCGGATTTCAGACGCTTACCTTATATCGTATTCTAAAAAATCCGAAATATAAATTTTTGAAATGCTTAAAGCTAAATATGATTAATTAAGACTTTTACTATAAAATTAATCACTTCGCAGTTTCGGGTTTCGGGAATTTCCTCTTGATATACGTTTAAACTTCCCGAAGTCTGAACTCCCGAAACACTCGAAATTGACACACCTTTTTAAACATGAGTAACTAATAGCTTAAAAGCGATTATCCAGGGATTAACCTTCGCATATCTGGGATTTGGGGAATTTTCACTCTGTCTCATCTAAAGCTCACGAACTTTGAAGTATTAACGATATGTATGATTGACTAAAGTAAATGATTTCAATTGCGATTAGTAGGATTTATTCAACGAAGAGCTTACAAATTTATCTTTTTATAGGTAGGCTAATTCTTTACGCCACGAAAAGTCATAGGGAAGCTTAACCTCAGAATATAGTGGAACGATAATCAGTTCAGAAGATGGATAAACTAAGAAAAGGAACAAAAATAGAGAGGAAAGGGAGAATAAACTCTCCGGAGCGCTAAGTCCCCGAAGTACAATATCTCCTGTCGTGTGTCCTTTTGATTTCAACGGTGAGGATTTGCTTTGAAACTTTGGGCTTCAGGAATTTCAAGGTGCGAATCTCTGAAATCATAAACCCCTAAAGTGGAGGATATCCTACTATGTGTCCTTTTGATTAATGGTCCAGATGCGCTTCGGGTATTCGGGAGTTATTTACTCAACATTTCTTGCCTCCTTCCAAAAATGAAATAGCCGAATACGGGGATCGTCTGAAACGTGTCCCCCACTCAGATCACCGGAATTGAACGAAATTCGTTCTGTCTCCTCCACATATGACCAAGAGTTGTGACCTTGGCTTAACTTTGGGCGCTTATCTCACTTTGCGAAGATCGATAGTCAGATTTTAATGGATCATGGAAATTAGTGGCTCACGTGTATTCGACATGTCAAAGTTGTGCGAGATCTAGTGCCAGACAGAAGCCCCAAAGTTAAAGATCAGGTGCCATGCGTCCTTCTCCATCGGACGGTCATAATTTACTTCGTGACTTTAGGCTTCGATATTTCTAAATCCTCCCCTCTCGTTTTCATCCGGATTGTTTTCTCCCGAAATCCACAGATCCCTGCCGTGTGTCCTCCTTAGATCGACGGTCGTCGCTCACTTCAGAGCTCCATCTCCACATGCAAACCACCCCCTAGCTTTGAAGTGCCAATGTATGTGGAATTCATCGGGTCAGACATGTGGCACTCTCATCAATCATGACACATGGAATCCAGCTAACGCTGACATGTGTCACTTCTCTTTTCATGACACATCAGCATAGTGACGTCAGATCACCGCATCAGATTATCCTCTGGGAAATGTTCTTGTTCAAGGCCAAAGTAGTGCCACCTCCAAGCATGCTTAGAATGAACCTAAAGTTGGCAGGTGAATAAGCCTTAGTGTGGCTCTAAATTTAATCGGTACACCCAGATCGGGACTAGATCAATGACCACGTTTCATTGTGGGAAAGCAATATGCTCGAACGATAAAATTCCTGAGCGGTCCCACAGTTAATACCGTGGTATAGTAAATGAGATACATGGCATCACCAGGTGCATTACGCAATGAAAAGTGGGATACATGACGTTGAAGAAATACCTGTCATCCACGTCATGTATCCCGTTCACCCTCCATCCTGTCACACCTTCCACATCAGTTACCCTGCTTACCTCCATTTCATTATCATTTTTTCCACGGACGGTTACTTTTTCCTACGTATGTTATTTATTCCTTGACGAACCATGCAGAGCTATCCATCTGATTATCCTTCTCCCTCTAAACAAGCAGTTCTCCCAGCAGGTGAAGAGACAGAAGAAAATGATAGTGAAGCCCATCGGATTTTGCACCCTATTGTTTCATTTCAGATTAGTTTATCTTAGTTAAATATTATAAGAAATCGAACCGTTTCGAGTTGTGACAGTTTTGTATAAATACGCAGATCCAAGATCTATTAAGGGTTTCTTCTTGCCGGATGTAAAAGAGAAAACTCTCCTTTGAGTATTAATACAAGTGCAGACATAGATTCCAAATTTTGTTTAGTTTGAGTTATGTGTTTCTCATGTATTTCCATATTTCAACATTTCTCTATGCATTTCCTTGATAAATGTTTGATTGCAATTTAGTATCACAACTACTGTAATCATATTATATTAGTAATTTGTTAAGTGAGTAGTTTTTCCTCTATATTTACTGTGAGTAAAACAAGACCTACAAGCTATGTGAATTACTGTACTTTACACTTTGTTCAAGGGTGCACTATCTATTTTCTTCCACTGCAACAAGGTGATATTCTTCAACAATTGATGCCTTGCTTTGTTTAACAGTTTTGTAAGTTTTCCACCACACCATTCGATATTACAATTGTGACTCAGACATGAAATACAACCTCTACGCTTCCATATTGTTAATTTCATTTAAGGATCTTTTCTCATATAACTAAAGGTAGAAAAATAAATCTTTAAAAACATTCTCTTTAAAACTTTCCTGATGCCTGACATTACTCTTTGAGCCTTAAGTTCGACGCCGTTTCCGGGGACAGAGAAACAAAGTTTTTTTCCCATGGGAAAACGACAAGGTAAATTTCTATCTTTGATAGTGAACAAAGTTGAATACACAAGTAAGGCTTATTTTTATCTTTCACTTGGTGACTCCACCACAGATAAAACTAGCATTTGGTCGAAAGAATACTAGAAATAATCCAGACAATAAGAAAACTACACCAGTATCAGATTCTGAAAGGTTATTGAAACCAAAGGGATACCTCAAATCGACTGCTACATCAATAGGTAAAACATATCAACCCAAAGTTACACAATTGAATGCTAAGGTTTTGATTGAAGAACTAACACCCGAAGAGAGTTTTAAACAAGTACCATTTGTGGGGGCATCAACTAGTAAACCTGAGGCTAATATTGAGAATCCAAAGGTAATTGTATCCAGGATAAAGATTGAGATTGATTCGACTGATACTCCTACCGGTCAGGACAAAAGATCCCTCTCTATACCCATTGTTGTTGATACTTTGTCGATTTCATCCTCGCCCAAAATAAAGATTTCTATTTTTCGAAAATTTGAAGAATATATTTTATACCCTGATTCTTCCCCTATCGGTTCTCCTATATATACATCTTGCAAGTCTGAGGAAACCAGTCCACATTTCCATTTCCCCCCTCTTCTAGATTTTTCATCTCCTAACGACCTTTTTCTGGAACTTCCTTTGCCACATCCTGAAGTAGTCAAAATTTCACCACTTCGATCCCTCGAAGTTTCTGAAAATTCCCTTTTTTCCCAAAGTCCATCCCCTATAATTTCAATGGCTATTGTTGGAGGAGGTGGCACCAGAGGTGGAGGAGCAGGTGGACAAGGTCAAGGACAACCTACACCCCCTAGAATATTTTCCAAAGTAGCTTCCAAATACGCTCCCTTGGTCCACCCTGCCCTCCTTCATGATTTTCCCGAACATTATATGAAAAACCTACCAAAATTCATGGGGGAAGGAGATTTAACCACAACCGAACACATAGCCTTTTTCGATCAGTTTGATGATATCCTTGGCATCAAACATGAAGATGTTTATTCAAGGCTGTTATTCCAAACCTTTGAAGGACAAGTGAGAACCTGGTTCCGAGGGATCCCAGTAGGTTCCATATGGTCATACGATGATCTATAAAATGCCTTCCTAAGACAGTGGGGAGAAAAGAAGGACCATCTCTATTATTTGACTAAATTCAGATCTTTAAGAAAAACAAATTCTGAAACAGATCTCGAACTTACTCAGAGGTTCAACAAACTGTACAACAAAATCCCAGCTAAGGTCAAACCTTCTCAACTTGCTGCAAAGGTAACTTTTGTTGGGGCCTTTGAACCTGACTTTTCTCTCCTCTTAAGAGAAAGAAGATCTTCCACTCTAGAAGGGATGCATGACGATGCCATAGAAATTGAATCCAATATGATGGAATCTGGGAAATTAAAAACTAAGATTGAAGTGGGAACCAAAGAGCCTAGGCGTTTGAAAGAACAAGAAGGACCCTCTGGATCTAGGAAGTCTACAGAAGAAAAAATGGATGAGATGGATAAAATAATTAAAGACTTATCCAACAAAATATCCATGATGGAATTAGACCAAGCCAAACCTGATCCGTTCGTTAGAAATCAGTTCAGAAGAAACCCTAACCCTCAGATGCAAAAAAAGACAAGTAAAAAATGAAGATCAAAAGATCCAAGCCCCGTTTGAAACTGGAAATTTTATGCAAAGGGATGACATGCAAAATTATGAGGAGTTAGAAGAGGATCTAAACAACCTTAGTGATGACGATCTGGAGCCTCATCTAACTAGACATGATTATGAAAAGTCTTTAGACCTAGAACCCTTGTTTAATAATGAGGAAAGTATTAATAATTTGGGAGAATTTGCCTGTCAAGGACTCGCCGACTCAATAATGGCCGAACTCCAACAGAAGTACGATTTAAGGCCCAGAGAAAAAAATCCTACGAATGTTCCAACGAAATAGATTTTGTTAAGAAATAAAACAAATGAGGCAGTTGTTAGTAAACCACCAACTAAAACACAAGTTGTCTAGACAAGACCAGTTGAAACAAGAGCGACGCAAACTAAGAGACCGTAAAATACAGAAGCAACAATTCCAACTAGAGAAACTGAAAAAACAATTGGAGGTTTCAGTTTAGAAAACGAACTTAATAAAATTAAAATCCCCATGCCTCTGAGTGAGCTTGCAAAAAACCCGATATATAAAAAGTAAATTTTTAAAATGATAAATTTTTCTGATGCTAAATGTCATGCAGATGTTATTAATTTGTAGGATGAAAGACCTATGATCATGTTCGGTCTACATATTGAAAACATTAAGGATTTTGTCGCTCCATTTTATATTACGCTAACTGCGCATGACCATTTATTCCACAACAACATGTTAGATTCTGGGGCTTCCCTTAATTTCATGCCTAAAGTTATCATGGAGAAATTAGGCCTTGAAATTACTAGACCATATCAAGACTTATATTCGTTTGATTCCAGAAAAGTTAAGTGTCTAGGCATGATCAAAKATTTGGTAGTAAATCTTGCACAGATTCCTGTAAAAAGTATCCTTATGGATGTAGTTGTTGTTGACATCCCTGCCAAGTACAACATGTTGTTATCCAGGYCTTGGGGCGCCAAATTAGGAGAATCACTTTAGTTSGACATGACTTACGCTACGATTCCAATTTTCGGTGGATAATTTCTCGACTGTATAGAGAGACTAGATTGACATATACTGTAAGTGACCCCCAAAACCCAAACAATTACCCAGTCTATGTTGCCGATCAGGACTTAGGAAATTGTATATTATCAATAGACGATGATTTCGAAGAATGTACAGAAGAAGAAAATAAAAAAATAGAAAAAACAAAGAAAAGTGTAAATAGTAGAGAAGGATCATGGAAAATGTTTTTTGACAGTGCTTCGTCCTGCGAAAGAGCAGGGGATGAAGTGTTATTTGTAGCACCAGGATATGAGTATGTTATCCCCTTTTCATATAGATTATAGTGGGAGATTGATTATACAAATAACGTCTGTGAGTATGAAGCTCTAGTCTTAGGATTAGAGGTTGCCAGAATGTTAAAAATTGAACATCTAATAGTTTATGGTGATGAAGAGCTTATTGTGAAACAAATAAAGCAGCAGTATCAAGCTAAGCATCCGAGGYTGAGRTCATACAGAAATTGCACCTGGGATTTGATAGAGAATTTCTTCTCATTCTTTAATATTCACTCTATTCCCAGAATGGAAAATGAGCAAGTTGACTCTTTAGCAAAAGAAACTTCCACGTTTGTACCACCTATTATCCTAAAACTGAAATATCACATCGAAATGAGACACAGACCTTTGATCCCAAATAATGTACACCATTGGCAAGTCTTTGAGGACGACAAACAAATTAAGCAGTTCCTTGAAATGGTTGATGAGTTCTCTGAGACTCACATAGATAAGGAAAACCCGAAAGATCCTATCTGGGTCATGTAGGAAGATGAAAACACTAAAAAGTTCAAGATAAGATTGTAAATCATTGTATGCTTGTGCTTAAAAATAATCAGATCCCTAGATGTTTGATCCCCTTAGAGAGATTGATTGACCATGATGACATACCATTAAAATCTACATTACGTTCCCAACCTGAAGAGGTTGAAGACTATAATATAGGAACTGTGGAAAATCCTAAATTGGTCAAGATATCTAAGTACCTTCCAACCCAAATGAAGAATAAGTACTCCGAGTTGCTTCAACAATATAAAGATGTTTTCGCGTGGTCCTATGATGAGCTAAAAACTTATGATACCTCTGTAATCGAACACAAAATTACTTTGAAACATGGTATCAAACCTTTCAAGCAGAAACTCAGACAAATAAATCCAATTCTCTTGCCAGTGATAGAAAGGGAAGTCAAGAAGCTTCTCAATGTGAAGATTATCGTTCCACTCAAATATTTCGAATGGGTAATTAATTTGGTACCTGTCATGAAGAAAAATGGAGAAATAAGGCTTTGTGTAGATTTCATAATTTTAAATCGGTCATCCCTCAAAGACAACTACCCAGTACCAAAAATGGATCATGTCCTAGAAAAAATAGTTGGAGCTAATAGAATGTCCATGATTGATGGTTTTCTAGGATATAATCAAATTGTTGTCCATGAAGACGACAAATAAAAAACTATGTTTACCACTCCTTGGGAAACTTTCATGTACGATAAAATGTCATTTGGTTTGATGAACGTAGGGGCTAATGTCCAAAGAGTGATGGATATAGCTTTCATCAGTGAAAGAGACAAATTTGTTGTTATTTATATCGATGATTTGACATTTTTTTCTAACTTTGATGCAGAACATTTGGTACACCTCAAACAAACTTTTGAGAAATGAAGAAAATTTGATTTGTCTCTTAATCCTAAGAAATCACACTTCACTATGCAAGAAGGTAAGTTCTTGGGCCATATAGTGTCAAAAGAAGGAATCAAGGTTGATCCTAAGCGAGTTGAAGCTATAGACACAATTTATATTCCTAGGAACAAAAACAAAATTCAATCTTTTTTCGGAAAGATCAACTTTTTGAGAAGATTCATTCCCAATTTTGTTGAAATAATTAAATTGATTACAGATATGTTGAAGAAATACAATGAAGTGAAATGGACCACTGAAGATAAAGCATCATTCGAGTGAGTCAAGAAAGCTACAGGCGAAGCACCAGTGTTAGCCAGTCCATACTATACCAATGAATTCTTGATCTTCTCTTTCGCTTCTGAACATACTATCGCAGCGGTTCTCCTGCAAAAGAATGAAGAAGGTTTTGAACAAATAATAGCCTTTTTCAGCAAAAGTCGCAGGGACGGAGAAACAAAATATGTTATACTTGAAAAACAAGCTTATGCAATGGTGAAATCTCTCAAAACTTTCAGAACATATGTGATGCACTCCAAAATAATCACTTGCGTGCCAACAAGTGTTGTCAAAGACATCTTGGTCCAACTAGACAGTGATGGAAAAAGAGGTCGGTGGTTGGCTAAAATCTCAAGAGTTTGATCTAGAAGTGAAACCGACCAAGCTATTCAAAGGTCAGGGCCTGGAGAAATTGTTAGCATAATCAAATTTCATGGCAGTCGAGATAAACCACATGGAATCACACGGATATATCCCAAATATAGAGGAACTTGACGATCAAACCTCTACAGTCCATATTGAAGATAAATTTTCTTCCTCTATTTAGTATTGCGATATTGTTTCATATCTCCTTACCCTTCAGTGCCTGAATGACATGACTCCATCCAAGGCAAGAAATTTTTAGCTACACGCAATTAAATATTGTATTATTGATGGCCAACTATACTGGAAGGATCCTCTAGGTTTTTTGTTAAGCGACTTAATAGAATCTAAAACAGAAGGCGTCATAAATGAATTTCATGAAGGAGTGTGTGGAGGAAACCACGCCTAGAGGGAAACAACCTACAAGAGTTGAAGAGCTGGATATTATTGGTAAAAATTATTTACTAATGTGAATGCCAAGGTTAGAGCCTGCAACTCTTGCCAACTATTCTCTGGTAAGAAAATGATCCTTGCATTACCTTTGGTCCCGGTCAAAACAAAATCTTCCTTTCAACAATGGGCTCTAAATTTCATTGGAGAAATCCGTCCGTACTCAAGCGCCCAACATAAATGGATTTTAACCGCTACTAATTACTTTATGAAGTGGGTCGAAGGCATTCCAACTCAGAATGCTATAGATTCAGTGGTAATAAACTTATTGGAAGAGAACATCCTATTGAGATTTGGTTTCCCTCGAAAAATAGTCACTGACAATGCCCAAGCTTTCAAATCTATGGAAATGATCAATTTCTGCCAAAAGTACAACATCATGTCAGGACATTCTACAACCTACTATCCTTAGGGGAATGGGTTAGCCAAATCATCCAACAAGAGCCTGGTGACTATGATAAAAAAAGGTGCTAACAAAAAATAAAAAGGCTTGTCACATTCATTTGAAATATGCCTTATGGGGAAATCGAATCGACACAAAGAAATCAATAGGTATGTCCCCTTTTCAAATGGTTTATGGTACTGATGTTGTCCTTCCTATCAACCTCGCTCTTCCTATGATGAAGCTCTGGCAGGATGAAAACGAAGAACCGAATGATATTCCAAGAAGGATAAATCAACTAATTGAAGTCCAGCAAAATATGGACGAAGTAGATGACAAACTTCATAAATACCAAGATAACATGAATACCATTTTTGATAAAAAGGATAAAGACAAGGAGTTTCTTCCTGGAGACCTAGTTTTAAAGTGGAATGATAGAAAAGAAGATGCAGGGAAACATGGCAACTTCGACCATCTCTGGTTCGGTCCATTCAGGATTTCCGCTATTGAGGGGAAAAATTCCTTCCTACTGGAAAACCTCGATGGAAAAATTCTTGACGCCCTGATCAATGGACGTTACCTAAAACATTTTATGCAATAATCATATTTCACATTCCCATTGTATATGCCGGTTTGGTTTCCTGTTTTGATTTACTATTTTATTTTCTTTGTAGATTATCCAAATTTTACTTTTCGTTGTAAATAAACCAAGTCTTATTTGATATCATAAAAGTAAAATATAAAATATATGTATTGCATATCATTTCTATTCCACGGGATTTTCTGACATTGCTCATTTGTTCCTGTGCATAATATTTACTGTCATATGAGAGGTGAGAAGGTATCAGAATCCGACACTCAGTTTTCAAAACATTTACTTTCTCCCCAAACATGTGATAAAGTAATGATTTACTTGATTGAAAATATAAAGGAAATATGAGGTAGGAAATCCTACACCACTAGTCCAAGCTGAAATTTCAAAGAAATATTATTGAATCCAAAGAGGATTTCACTCATATAGATATTGTCACCTGATCAAAGATCAAAGAAATATAAAATCACAACTTAATTCTGAAGCCTTCTCTGAAAGAAATAAAAAGAAAAGAAAATAAGAATAAAAAAGGGCCCGAAGCGAAGTTCTAGAGTTAATAAACAAACTTGTGTGGGAATGAGACCCTTTTGCAACAGACCCTCCGAGTCTTCGTTCCATTCTATTTTTCCTATACCCAGGATTTTATTCACTTCTAAATTTTTCTATCCTTCCCTTGGTCTTCATAGAAAGAAACAATTTCACCTTGACTTTGAAAACCTAAAAACGTGCCTTCAAAACGAGATTAGACAAAAATATTTATGATTCCTATGATATTAACTGAAAGAAAGTATGTCTATGCTAATCCTGATAACTTTAGCTCTTATATCAGATTTTAAACTGATTAATTTTCTCAAGGTCAATCCCTGAAAAATAAAAATTCCCATAAAATCTTCCCTATAGGCGAAAGTGTATTGAAGATCGGGAGAAAAACTAGTCCAGAGTACAATCAAAATATTGTTGATAGACCTTCGTTGTTAAATTTTAAGAAGATATCATCCCTTATATGATACATACAAATTGATTGGCCCCACTTCAAAGATATTAAAATATAAGATAAATGGTGAAAGGAAATTCATAATTTGATTGCCCCCATTTTGTCCAAAAAGAGATTATGAAAGGAAATTCATGTAATGATTTCCCTCATCTAAATAAAATGCAAAAATGTTAATTGAAGTGGTGAAATGAAATTCAATGGGAGATGTAGATAAATTCACCAGGGTACTGAACAAGCTCGCTGGAAGTGAAACAATATCTATGATATCTGTAAGGCTGTCATACACGTATATAACATACTCTGGTATCTAGTTCTTTTTTCGGTAATATTTACATTCTAAACCAACAAGGGATTCCCTAAATAAATTGTTAAATTTACTTAACCTTGATGTGAATGAAATCGACCAGAGTCTGATATTTTAGTTAAAGTCAATTTGATTATCTTGAACAGATCCAAACTCATTTTTAGGAAAGGGAAATTATTAATAGCCTAACGTGAGATCAATAATTATGTGTGTTTTGAAGGTTTTTTGAGATTCGGTTGAAATTCAATTTTCTCTATATGATTAATTCCCCAAAAGTGTTTCCCATAAATGGAATGATGACTCCATTCACCCAATAAAGGAACTCGGTCTACTATTCTTCCATGTCTCCCAGGGAGATGCGATCCCTAGATGGAGCCTATGTTGGAACACATATAATCCTAAACTTTTGAGCTTTACATCCTCCACTTCATGAATTTATAATCTTTCCCAAAACAATAACTTAGAGAAGAACTTTTGAATTTTAAATCAAATTCAGTTCTGGTTAATCAGTAATAAGGCACGCGTGATATTTGTCGTTGATGATTTTTTTTCGTTTGGTCAAACAATCCTAGTTTCTCAGGAGTTTTTGGAGCGGCCTAATGGTTAATAACGTGAATCACTAAAGGTCTCTCTGGAGCTTCACGCTTCGGGTATTTCGACAAGTCTTAACAATAAAAACCCCGAAGCTCTGAAACCTGAAGGAGTCTGCTCACAAATTTTCATAAGTCATTAAAAAGACATGAGTCGTAGTATGTGTGTACCTTTGAGTCTTACCTTAGTTAACACATGGCACCTCCCTTTCCTAGACAGATCATCCAAAATGACATCATCCATAACACGTCACTATGGGAGATGATCCTTCGGGAGTTTAACAAAGAATGAAGGCACGAATTACCGAAATATCAAAATATCGAAGTAATGAATGTTAATTAATTAAGTTAATCATGATCAAGAGATAATGACTTCGCACTTCGAAGTTTGGACGCTTACCCTCTATCGTATTCTAAAAACTCGAAAATATGAATTTCCGAAATGCTTAAAGCTAAATATGATTAATTAAGACTTTTACTAGAAAATTAATCACTTCGTAGTTTCGTGTTTTTGTAATTTCCTCTTGAGATATGTTTAAAGTTCCTGAAGTATGAACTCCCGAAACACTTGAAATTGACACACATTTTTAAACATGAGTAACTAAGATCTTAAAAGTGATTATCCAGGGATTAACCTTCGAAGATCTGGGATTCGAGGAATTTTCACTCTGTCTCATCTAAAGCTCACGAACGCCGAAGTATTAACGATATGTATGATTGGCTAAAGTTAATGAATTCGATTGCGATTAGAAGTTTTTATTCAGCGAAGAGCTTACATATTTCTCTTGTTACAAGTAGGATAATTCTTTTCTCCAAAAAAAGTCACAGGGAAGCTTGACCTCAGAATCTAGTGGAATGATAAATCAGTTTGGAAGGTGGATAAACTAAGAAAATGACCAAAAATAGATAGGAAAGGGAGAACGAACTCTCTAGAGAACTAATTATGAGCGCTAATAAGAATCCAAGGCTAAGGTCATACAGAAATTGTGCCTGAGATTTGATAGAGAATTTATTCTCATTCTTTAATATTCACTCTATTCCCAGAATGGAAAATGAACAAGCCGACTCTTTAGCCAATATAGTTGCGACGTTTGTACCACTTACTGTCCTAAAACTGAAATATCACATTGAAATGAGACACAGACCTTCGATCCCAAATAATGTACAACATTGGCAAGTCTTTGAGGACGACGAACAAATTAAACAGTTCCTTGAAATGGTTGACGAGTTTTCTGAGACTCACATAGATCAGGAAAACCTAAACGATCCTATATAGGTCATGCAGGAAGATGAAAACCTTGAAAAGTTCCAGGATAAGATTGCAAATCACCATATGCTTGTGCCTAAAAACAATCATGTCCCTAGATATTCGATCCCCTTAGAGAGATTGTTTGACCATGATGACATACCTTTAAAATCTACATTACGTCCCCAACCTGAAGAGGTTGAACACTATAATATAGGAAATGTGGAAAATCCTAAACTGGTCAAGATATCTAAGTACCTTCCAGCCCAAATGAAGAATAAGTACGCTGAGTTGTTTCAACAATATTAAGACGTTTTCGCATGGTCCTATGATGAGCTAAAAAATTATGAGACCTCTGTAATGGAACACAAAATTCCTTTGAAACATGGTATCAAACCTTTCAGGTAGAAACTCAGACAAATAAATCCTATTCTCTTTCCAGTAATAGAAAGGGAAGTCAAGAAGCTTCTCAATGCGGAGATTATCGTTCCACTCAGATATTTCGAATGGGTCGCTAATTCGATACCTGTTAGGAAGAAAAATGGAGAAATAAGTCTTTGTGTAGATTTCAGAAATTTAAATCAGTCATCCCTCAAAGACAACTACCCACTATAGAAAATGGATCATGTCCTAGAAAACATAGTTGGAGCTAATAAAATGTCCATGATTGATGGTTTTTTAGGATACAATCAAATTGCTATCCATGAAGACGATAAAGAAAAAACTATGTTTACCACTCCATGGGGAACTTTCATGTAGGATAAAATGTCGTTTGGTTTGATGAATGCAGGGGATACTTTCCAGAGAGTGATGGATATAGCTTTCATCAGTGAAAGAGAAAAATTTATTGTTATTTATCTCAATGATTTGAAAGTTTTTTCTAACTCTGATGCAGGACATTTCGTACACCTCAAACAAACTTTTGAGAAATGAAGAAAAATCGGTTTGTCTCTTAATCCTAAAAAAGCACACTTCGCTATGAAAGAAGGTAAGCTATTGGGTCATATAGTGTCAAAAGAAGGAGTCAAGGTTGATCCTAAGTGAGTTGAAGCTATAGACACAATTAGTATTCCTAGGAACAAAAAATAAATTCAATCTTTTTTAGAAAAGATCAACTTTTTGAGAAGATTCATTCCTAATTTTGCTGAAATAATTAAATTGATTACATATATGTTGAAGAAAGACAATGAAGTGAAATGGATCGCTGAAGCTAAAGCATCATTCGAGCGAGTCAAGAAAGCTATAGGAAAAGCACCAGTGTTAGCCAGTCCAGACTATACCAAGGAGTTCTTGATCTTCTCTTTCGCTTCTGAAAATACTATCGCAACGGTTCTCCTGCTAAAGAATGAAGAAGGTTTTGAGCAATTAATAGCCTTAAAATATGATATACTTGAAAAACAAGCTTACGCAATGGTTAAAGCTCTCAAAGATTTCAGAACATATGTGCTACACTCCAAAATAATCACTTACGTGCCAACAAGTGTTGTCAAAGACATCTTGGTCCAACCAAATAGTGATGGAAAAAGAGGCCAGTGGTTGGATAAAATTCAAGAGTTTGATCTAGAATTGAAACCGACCAAGCTAGTCAAAGGTCAGGGCCTGGAAAAATTGCTAGCAAAATCAAATTTCATGGCACTTGGGATAAACCACCTGGAATCACACGGATATATCCCAGATAAAGAGGAACTTGACGATCAAACCTCTACAGTCCAGATTGAAGATAAATTTTCTTCCTCTATTTGGTATTGCGATATTGTTTCATATCTCCTTACCCTTCAGTGCCTGAATGACATGACTCCATCCAAGGCGAGAAATTTGAAGCTACACACGATTAAATATTTTATTATTGATGGCTAGCTGTACTGGAAGGATCCTCTAGGTTTCTTGTTTAGTTTCTTAATAGAATATGAAACAGAAGGCGTCATAAACGAATTTCATGAAGGAGTGTGTGGAGGACACCACGCCTGGAGGGAAACAACCTACAAGATTTTAAGAGCTGGATATTATTGGCCAAAATTATTTACTAATATGAATGCCAAGGTTAGAGCCTGCAACTCTTGCCAACTTTTATCTGGTAATAAAAATCTCCCCGCATTACCTTTTCTCCCGGTCAAAACAGAAGCTCCCTTTCAACAATGGGCTCTAAATTATTTCGTTGGAGAAATCTATCTATAGTCGAGCGCCCAATATAAATGGATTTTAACCACTACTGATTACTTTACGAAGTGGGTCGAAGACATTCCAACTTGGAATGCTATAGATTTAGTGGTAATAAAATTCTTGGAAGAGAACATCCTATCGAGATTTGGTTGCCCTCGAAAAATAGCCACTGAAAACTCCCAAGCTTTCAAATCTATGGGAATGATTAATTTCTGCCAAAAATACAACATCATGTTAGGACATTCTACAACCTACTGTCCTCAAGGGAATGGGTTAGTTGAATCATCCAACAAGAGCCTAGTGACTATAATAAAAAAGGTGTTTACAAAAAATAAAAAGGTTTGGCATGTTCATTTGAAATATGCCTTATGGGAAAATTGAATCGACACTAAGAAATCAATAGGTATGTCCCCTTTTCAAATGGTTTATGGTACTAATGTTGTCCTTCCTATCAACCTCTCTCTTCCTTTGATGAAGCTATGGAAGGATGCAAATGGAGAACCGAATGATATTACAAGAAGGATAAATCAACTAAGCAAAGTCCAACAAAATAGGGACGAGGTAGATAAAAAAACTTCAGAAATACCAAGATAACATGAAGGCCCATTTTGATAAAAAGGCTAAAGACAGGGAGTTTCTTCCTGGAGACCTAGTTTTAAAGTGGGATGCTAGAAAAGAAGATGTAGGGAAACATGACAAGTTTGACCATCTCTGGTTCGGTCCATTCAGGGTTTCAGCTGTTGAGGGGAAAAATTCCTTCCTACTAGAAAACCTCGACGGAAAAATTCTTGACGACCCTATCAATGGGCGTTACCTAAAACATTTTATGCAATAATCATATTTCACATTCCCATTGTATATATCGGTTTGGTTTCCTGTTTTGATTTACAATTTTATTTTCTCTGTAGATTATCCAAATTTTTCTTTTCGTTGTAAATAAACCAAGTCTTATTTGATATCATAAAAGAAAAATATAAAATATATGTACTGCATATCATTTCTATTCCGCGAGATTTTCTGACATTGCTCATTTGTTCCTGTGCATAATATTTACTGTCAGATGAGAGGTGAGAAGGTATCATAATCCGACACTCAGTGTTCAAAAAATTTGTTTTCTCCCCAAACATGTGATAAAATAATGATTTACTTGATTGAAAATATAAAGGAAATATGAGATAGGAACTCCTACACCACTAGTCCAAGATGAAATTTCAAAGAAATCTTATTGAATGCAAAGAGGATTTCACTCATATAGATATTGTCACCTGATCAAAGATCAAAGAAATATAAAATCACAGCTTAATTATGAAGCCTTCTCTGAATCAAATAAAAAGAAAAGAAAATAAGAATAAAAAAGGGCTCGAAGAGAAGTTCTAGAGTCAATAAACAAACTTGTGTGGGAATGAGACCCTTTTACAACAAACCCTCTGAGTCTTCGTTCCATTCTATTTTTCCTATACCCAGTCTTTTATTCACTTTTGAATTTTTCTATCCTTCCCTTGGTCTTCGTAGAAAGAAATAATTTCACCTTGACTTTGAAAACTTAAAAACATGCATTCAAAACATGATTAGGAGAAAACCTTTATGATTCCTATGATTTTAACTGAAAGAAAGTATGTATAGGATAATCCTGATAACTTTAGCTCTTCTATAAGATTTTAAACTGATTAATTCGCTCAAGGTCAATCCCTGGAAAATAAAAATTCCCATAAAATCTTCCCTATAGGCGAAAAGTGTATTGAAGATCGGGAGAAAAATTAGCCCAGAGTACAGTAAAAAAATTGTTGACAGACCTTCGTTGTCAAATTTGAAGAAGATATCATCCCTTATATGATACATACAAATTGATTGCCCCCACTTCAAATATATTAAAATATAAGACAGATGGTGAAAGGAAATTCATAATGTGATTGCCCCCAACTAGTCCAAGACAAATGGTGAAAGGAAATTCGTAATTCAATTGCCCCCATTTTGTCCAAAAAGAGATGATGAAATGAAATTCATGTAATGATTGCCCTCATCTAAATAAAATGCAAAAGTGATAATTGAAGTGGTGAAAGAAAATTCAATGGGAGATGTAGATAAATTCATCGGGGTACTGAACAAGCCCGTTGGAAGTGAAGCAATATATATGATATCTGTAAGGTTGTCATACACATATATAACATACTCTGGTATCTAGTTCTTTTTCCAGTAATATTTACATTCTAAACCAACAAGGGATTCCCTAAATAAATTGTTAAATTTACTTAACCTTGATGTGAACGAAATCGACCAAAGTCTGATATTTCAGTTAAAGTCGTTTTGATTATCTTGAACAGATCCAAACTCAGTTTTAGGAAAGGGAAATTATTAATAGCCTAAATTGAGATCAATAATTAGGTGTGTTTTGAAGGATTTTTGAGATTCGGTTGAAATTCATTTTTCTCTATATGATTAATTCCCAAAACGTGTTTCCCAAAAATGCAATGATGACTCCATTTACCTAATAAAGGCACTCGGTCCACTGTTGTTCCACGTCTCTCAGGGAGACACAATCCCCAGATGGAGCCTATGTTGGAACACATATAATCCTGAACTTTTGAGCTTTACATCCTCCATTTCATGAATTTATAATCTTTCCCAAATTAATAATTTAGAGAAGAACTTTCGAATTTTAAATCAAATTCAGTTCTAGTTAATCAGTAAGAAGGCACACGTGATATTTGTCGTTGATGAAATTTTTATGTTTGATCGAACGACCTAATGTATCTGGAGTTTTTGGAGCCGCCTGATGGTTAATAATGTGTATCACTAAAGGTTGCTCTGGAGCTTCACACTTTGCATATTTCGATAAGTCTTAACAATAAAAACCCCGAAGCTCCGAAACCCGAAGGAGGTTTCTCACAAATTTTCATAAGTCATTAAAAAGACATGAGTCGTAGTACACGTGTACCTTTGAGTCTTACCTAAGTTAACACGTGTCACCTCCCTTTCCTAGACACATCATCCATAATGATGTCATCCATAACACGTCACTATGGGAGATGATCCTTCGGGAGTTTAACAAAGAATTAAGGCACGAATTACCGAAATATCAAAATGATGAAGTAGTGAATGTTAATTAATTAAGTTAATCATGATCAAGAGATAATCAATGACTTCGCACTTCGGAGTTTGAATGCTTACTCTCTATCGTGTTCTAAAAACTCTAAAATCCGAATTTCCGAAATTCTTAAAGCTAAATATGATTAATTAAGACTTTTACTAGAAAATTAATCACTTTGTAGTTTCGGGTTTTAGGAATTTCCTCTTGAGATACGTTTAAAGTTCCCAAAGTTTGAACTCACGAAACACTTGAAATTGACACACATTTTTAAACATGAGTAACTAAGAGCTTAAAAGCAATTATCCAAGGATTAACCTTCTCAAATCCGGGATTTGAGGAATTTTCACTCTGTCTCATCTAAAGCTCACGAACGTTGAAGTATTAACGATATGTATGATTGGATAAAGTTAATGATTTAAATTTCTATTAGCAGTTTTTATTCAACGAAGATCTTACAGATTTATCTTGTTACAGGTAGGCTAATTCTTTGCTCCACAAAAAGTCACAGGGAAGCTTGACCTTATAATTTAGTGGAATGATAAATCAGTTCGGATGGTGGATAAACTAAGAAAAGGACCAAAAATATACAAGAAAGGGAGAATGAACTCTCCAGATCACTAAGTCCTCGAAGTACAAGATCTCCTGCTACGTATCCTTTTGATTTCAACGGTGAGGATTTGCTTCAGAACTCTGAGCTTCGGGAATTTCAAGGTGCAAATCTCCAAAATGCTAAATCCCCGAAGTGGAAGATCTCTTGTCACATGTCCTTTTGATTAATGGTCTAGATGGGCTTCAAGTCTTTGGGAGTTCTTACTTAGCACTACTTGCCTCCTTCCATAATATGAAATATCCGAATACGGGGATCGTCTGACATGTGTCCCCCGCTCAGATCGACGGACAGGAATTGAATGAAATTCGTTCTATCTCCTCCACATATGACTAAGAGTTGTGAACTAGGCTTAACTTTCGGCACTTATCTCACTTTGTGAAGATCGATAGTCGGATTTTAATGGATCATGGAAATCAACGGCTCGTGTGTATTCATCATGTCAAAGTTGTGTGAGATCTAGCGCCAGACAGAGGCCCTGGAGTTAAAGATCAAGCACCACACATCCTTCTCCATCAGATGGTGATAATTTACTTTGAGACTTCGAGCTTCGCGAGTTTTAACTCCTCCCCTCTCACTTTCATCTAGAGTGTATTTTCCCAAAATCCACAGATCCTTCCTATGTGTCCTCCTCAGATTGATTGTCGTTTCTCACTTTGGAGCTCTAGCTCCACATGCAAACCACCACCAAGCTCTGAAGTGCCAAAGTACGCGGCAGTCATCGGGTCAAACATGTGGTGCTCTCATTAGTCATGACACATGGCATCCAGCTGGCGCCGACACATGTCACTTCTCTTTTCATGACACGCCATCATAGTTACATCAGATCACTGCATTAGATTATATCCTCCGGGGAATGTTCTTGTTCAACACCAAAGTAGCACCACCTCCAAGCACGCTTAGAATGACCCTAAAGTTGACACGTGAATAAACCTTAACAGTAGCGCTAAATTTAGTAGGTATGCCCAGATCATAGATCGCAACCAGATCAATGACCATGTTTCATTGTGGGGAAGCAATATGCTTGAATGATAAAATTCTCGAGTGGTCTCGCAATTAAAACCATGGTATAGTAAATGAGCTATGTGGCATCACCAGGTTCATTGCAGGATGGAAAGCGGGTTACTTAAAACCACCCCTCGCGCCCCCACAAAATAGAGAAACAAAAAAGGACGTTGAAGCAATACATGTCATCCACTCCATGTATCTTATTCACCCTTCAACCCATCACATCTTCCACATCGGTTACCTCACTTTCCTCCATTTCATTATCATTTTTCCTACATCCAGTATCCTTTCCTTGAGGAACCATGCAGAGCTATCCATCCAACTACCCTTCTCTCTCTAAAGACGTGTTTCTCCCAGCAGATGAAGAGACAAAAGAAAATGCTAGCGAAGCCCATTGGAGTTTACACCCTATTATTTGATTTCAGATATAGTTTATCTTAGTTAAATATTATAAGAAGTCCAACTGTTTCGAGTTGTGAAAGTTTTGTACAAATACATAGGTCCAAGATCTATTAAGGGTTGCTTCTTGTCGGATGCGAGAGAGAAAACTCTCCTTTGAGTATTAATACAAGTGCAAACATAGATTTCAAATTTTGTTCAGTTTGGGTTATGTGTTTCTCCTATATTTCCATATTTCAACATTTCTCTATGCATTTCCTTGACAAATGTTTGATTGAAATTTAGTATCACAACTACTGTAATCGTATTATATCAGTAATTTGTTAAGTGAGCAGTTTTTCCTCTGTATTTACTATTAGTAAAACAAGATCTACAAGTTATGCGAATTATTGTAGTTTACACTTTGTTCAAGCGTGCACAATCTATTTTCTTCCATTGCAACAAGGTGAGATTCTTCAAGAATTGATTCCTTGCTTTGTTTAATAGTTTTGTAAGTTTTCCCCCACACCATTCGATATTACAATTATGACTCAGACACGAAATATGGCCTCTGTTCTGCCATATTGTTATTTTCATTTAAGGATATTTTCTCATATAACTAAAAATAGAAAAAGCAATCTTTAAAAACAATCTCTTTAAAACTTTCCTAATGCCTGACATTACTCTTTGAGCCTTAAGTTTAATCTCAGGAACAACAGTGAGAAGACATATTCACTGAAATTTTCGCTATACTTGAGCATTTTTCGTATCTCTCTCTCTTGCAAATGAATTTTGGTGTTATATATATTTGTGAATGGATGAGGCTAAGTGGTGTGCACCTCTTGGAGGATTCTTTACTTTCTATTGAATGGAAAATGCTTGGTGAACGATCTCTCTCTCTCTCTTGGAATTGGTAAGGAAAATATGCATTTGTTAGTTATTTCTTGCTTGTTATTGGTTATTGTTGGTTGAAACCCTAGGAGGAGTATGTTGCATACACCCTCCATCAAGCTTCATCTCATTTGTTAAGTTTATAAGTCATTTTTGGGCAAGGGTTGCTAGGAGAAGTACAATTGTGTATACTCTCTTAGATTTACCCTAGTTTTATTAGCCCGTCCTAGGGAGTAAGAGGATTTTCACCCCTAGGGATCTTGTTGATATAACTTGTATTTTAAAGACTCCATTCACCCTATTTTAAAGGAACTAATCTAAAGTTTTGCATTGGAGAAATAAATTGTTTGCATTGGTAAACATGTTTTGGTGAGATATCAATCTTGTTCAAGTTGGAATCTTTTGTGTCGATGCCTTGAGGTTGCTAAACCCTCTAGGACCTCTTAGTTCTCTTGATATTCTTGGAGATATAACAACTTAAAATCTACAACCATTAGGGTTGCAACAAATTATCTACATTTCTTAACTTTAACTTACCATTTGACCATGGAATTTTTCTAGTAACCCATTATTTTTATTGTGCTACTAATTGGTGAACTTTTGGGTGGATTACTTGCGTTTTTTCATGGTTAAAAGTTGTTGATGTAGAAAATCGCTGCTACAAACACTTGGTTGTCATAAATATACTCTGAAAACATATCATTACAGCCATCTAATACCATTAAACTTGTGCTAAAGTGTTGAGAACTTATCTACATGTTTTATGCTTCATAACTCAACTAATATTTTATACTTTAAGTGGTTAAATATGTGGTAGTTACTTCATTTAATTACTGATATATAATTTTGTTGATTATTGCAATTAGGGGCAACAAGATTAACTTTCTTGTCCACCTAACATATACTTTTTACAATTGTTTTTTCTTGTGTCTCGGGAAGGTACAAACACTCTTAGTAGATACCCAAGGACTTGGAAACCTTAAACCACTCTCGAGACTCATTCTCAAGCCTTATTCCATCTAGAAAATTGACCTATAGGGGATTTCATTTCATCATCTCACTTTCCGTCTCATTTCCCCCTAGGGTCACCCGAGATTCCCCCTTGAGGTGATCACTTCACCTCTAAAGTGACAAGAATACCTATCTAAGGTGACAGTGGGTAGGTTTTCTCTTAGTTGTCATCATATTGTGGTTTGGGTCAGGATTTTCCGAACCTACAAATTCTATGATAACATTTTGGCACCGTTGTCGGGGAGGATTTTTAATACTCTTCTAAACCGTAACGACACTTTGGAAAGCTACCATCCAAAAGCCTTTACTGCTAGATTTATTGGTGACTCCACTTGAAGGGCGTTCCCCTTCCACCTTTGATGAGATTTTCTCGAAGCTCATTTAGCAACTCCACCTTCCCGGAATCTATCTTCCATTAAAACTTTTCCCCCAGGGAGATTCAAGCCTTCTAAGGTTTACTGAAGAAGGCCTCCTCTAAAGTATCTTGTTGTCAAAACCCTTTTCCAAGGTACCCTTTTCCCTTCTGCAATGGCTCACCCTTGGTAAAAATATCTCTACAATCCCCTGAACGTGGCCACCATTCCCTGATATTCCAATACCATGCCAAAAGAGTCTCATAAATGGTTGCCAATGTTTCCAGGAAATATCATGATCATTGTCGACGATCATCTCTATGCCATAGGTAGAGACATGGAAAATGTGGAAGTGGAACATGAAGATGTAGCAATGAAGCTACTGTCCTTGTCATTGAATGAAGACTCTTGGAGATGGTTCATAGGATTACATGACAATCACATAGCATCTTATGAGGACTTTGCCAAGTTATTCAATAATATATGGAAAACTAAAAAGGACCATGGGATAATTGTAGCTCAGTTTAATCAGATAAATAAAAAGGAGAATGAGACAATGAGTGAATTTGACAACAAGTTTGATAGATTGTACAGTCAAATCCCGATAGATTTGCGCCCTACAACGACAGTTGTTCATCTCATTTATATGAATGCATTCGATGAGAAATTATGTTTCCTTCTAAAGGACAAGAAGCCCACCTCCTTGGCACAAGCCAAAGAGTATAATAGAGAGATTAAAGAAAATCTCCTTGACTGAAAGGTTGATCCTTTTTAGTATCCTCGTGTCAAGGTAGAAGCAAATACTAAGGTTTCTAGTAGCAGGTCTCCTGATCCAATTTCCCTCTTGACTCAGAATATAGATCAGATGAGTATTCAATTCGTCCATGTCCAAAGTCAGATCATGGGAAAATTAAAAACTATGGAAAGGAATCAATCTTCCTCCAAACCTTAGTTTGCTAGACAAAAGAGAGATGCCACAGGTAGGAAACCAAGGCCTCAACAAGAGGAAAAGGCCCCTGAAACTTTGAACCCAGTTGGAATGGTTAACATAGAGAAAACATCGTGGTGTTTTTCGTGCGAAGAACCTCACCGAGAGGATGATTTTCCCTGACAAGACGAAGATTCTCCTGATAGTGTGAACTTCATGGATATGATCTATAACTTCCAAGAGGAAGAGGTCACACAAGAACATATTGATGGAGCCACAAGACAGGGAGAAGGAGAGTGGAGATTCTGGGTTTTAAATTAGTGGACAAAGGGCCAGAGGAAGGAATTGAGGAAGAGGGAATATTTGGCATACACTAGAAGAAATCAAACTTCAATCCCTCAGCCATAGGAAACCTCTAGTACAGAGAAGGTGGTCCCACCACTTCCACCTCTAGTACATGAGTTGATTCCAAAGCCAAATCCAACAAAATATGAGATTTCGTTGAACATAGACATTGCAGTCATGTTTGGGAAGTTGAATATGATGGTCCCTGTAACAGAAATCTACAAAATTCCTTCCATGAGAAGCGAATTATTGAAGTTATTATAGGTACCAACCGAGAAGGAGGATCGCCCAATTATTTTGAATACCATGTATCTTGATTGGAAAAGGGAAAACAACCCTCCTTTCTATATTTCCTTGGGCATGAATGGCCTCTGCCTAAACAATTGTATGCTCGATTTTGGGGCCTCAACAAATGTCATGTCATTGAAAGTAATGGAACAACTTGGATTGAATACGACCTGACCATATGGAAACATGTGTGGAATTGACTCTAAGAGGGTCAAGGTTTATGGACTATGTGAGAACGTTGAGGTCTTCTTGATTGATTTTCCGCATATTATCCTCCTTATGAACATAATAGTAATTAATGTCCTATATGCTTGGGGGATGCTCTTATCGAGGAGTTGGTATGCAACTCTTAGAGGATTTATTAGCATGGACCTTACCAATGCACATAATCCCATGGAGGATGGCACCTTTGAGGTATTATATAGTCGAGAGCGAGCGGATAAACATGTGATGGATCCCAACAATCCTAATTATACAAGTGAGGATGAGTTTGATGAGGTTCCGGACACCATTGAGTATGATCCACAAAATTTACCTTTCATGCAGGAGGATTGTATACACATGCTACTCCCAAGGACAGATGAATACAAAGAAAATATTGCACAGTTCCAAGGGAAAGAGCCATGGTCCATCTAGATATTGAAGAAATAAGATAATAAAGACAAAGAATGTGAAGAAGCCATAAAAAATGCAGTCAACACAAGACCTCCTTCCTACCCTTAAATTGATAATATACCTTACATCAACTACAGTGATGGAAGTCTTGCATTCATGTGGGACAAGAAGAAGGGAAAGCCTAAATACGACCAGAAGGATGAAAAATCATGGCTTGGCCCTTACATCATCAAGAAGAATTCCAAAAAAGAGAAGTACTATTTGACAACTTTGGACAAGAGAAAGATGCCTAGGAGGCTTTTCTCTACCAGTGGATGAATTTCTTCTCTGGCTCTACATTTAGAGCACCTGACTTCTTCAGGACCAGGCCCCAGGTAAGTAGGTAGGTCATTTCATTTCCTACATTTGCATCTTGATTTCTCATGGTATTTTATTTGCATTTCATATTTCATTTTGATCTAATTTCATTTTGATTTCATTTTTAGTTTAGAAATTTTTGAAAAAATGCTAAAAATATTATTTTCTAGATTAGTTTTCATTTTTGGTTTTGATAGATATGGACGAAGGGTGATAGAACCATGCTAGATTTTATAGTTTTATGTTTCAGTGTAGGCATAGGTCCACTAGGAGATGTTGCGGTTCTCATGCACTCTACAATGAGTACATGTCCCCAAGTAGGAGACAGATGTTATCCCCAACTCCTAGGGATAATTAAGGAGATGATGTCTTGAGGCCCTCAGGTTGCAAACATGGAGTACCGAGAGATATGTTGACCAACAATGTCCACTTGCATAGACAGAGATCCACCTCACCACCACAACTCTTGGTTCATCACAACAATATCCACCACATCAGTCGGCTTCCGGAAGACATTGAGTCTCGTTGCATGACATACAAGCCAGATATTATGGTGAGTGTCATTTTTATATTTGAGGCATTTGAGTTTGTTTCATATATTACTTTTTTTTATTATGTAACATTTGCTTGGACATTATGATCTTTTCCCAATTTTACTTAGGTGGTTAACATTGCGCCCTAGCAAGTGGGTCACCCTTAGGGATATATTTTCTATTGGGAGGTCCTCTTGATGAGTCATTGTGCCATTCCCTACCATACTTGTCACTTTCCACACTTTGTCCCGTCATCTCCTTATCTTTTGGTATTTTCGAGTGCATTGACTCAAGAAGGGGTTGTCCCTCATTTCATGGAAAGAAGGGGTTGAAGGCCTAGAGGCTTGTAGTTGGAAAAAGATAAAATCCAATCATTAACCTTCTAGATGCTTGCCCAAGGATCCCAAGGGAAATGAAATGTCTCTCATAAGAAATTGATGGGACACATGAAAAATAAATAATACAAAATTCCAATCAAGGTGGAGCATGTGTGGTCACTATTTTTAATGCTTATGTAGAATCCCCACACACATTTTCAACTTGGGGAAGCATAATGTGACTAGGGTAGAGTCAAGGTGGGAACAATTTTTCATTCTTTGGTAGAAGCCCCACCTTGGCTTCAACCTGGAAACATCTTGAAAGAAGAAGAGACAATAAATGGTCTTGGAAAATGGTTGCATTGAAAATGAAGGTGCAACACAACCTCTACAAAGGCACCCGTAGATGAGACACTACAACCCCTTGTATGCCACGGACCCCATGCTCAAAATTATTCCCCCCATCCATGACACTTGTTAGGGACCTAACCTCCCTAACCCCTCAAATGGGTAGAATAATATATTTCCATGTAATAAAGGTCAATATTAATAAGGCCTAGGAATAAGGAGGAATAAGTCAAATGTAAGAAGACCTAATAGAATCTTTCGCTTCTAAAATGATTTTCCTCTAGATTTTTCTTTTGGATAGATAGATTTAGTATAAATATAAGTAGAGGGTATGAGAAGTTTTGTCTGGAAGAATTATTTTAATAGAGATGTGCTCTGTTGGAGGTTTCCCCCTCAAAGAGGCAAGTGAACATTGTTTCCTATCAATAAAGGTATAATTTTGGTGTTGTGGTTCCATATAATTTGTTGATCCGTTGTTATCTCTACAATATTTCCATATTATGTTTCTATATCGTTGTTATTATCTGCATTATTTCTCTTTTCTGATAATATAATAGACCTGGTACCTTACAAGTGGTATCAGAGAACTTTCCTCGACAGAAAATTGTGGGTTAATTTTTTTCAGGGTAGAGATGTATTCTGGCATCTTAAAGCTACAAAGATCTGTCGTTACGCGCATAAACCCATGATCAATGAGTAATACACATAGGAAATACAAGTGGTACTTAAACACACATCTATTGGCCACCCTTGTAACCCCTGTTGGTACCCCTTCGAGTGGTAGCGCATTAGACAATACTTGTATACAGATCGACCTAGATCTCCTTAATCCCTCTATAGATAAACCAATTGGCCGCCTGACTACTATAGTTCCACCGAGAACAATATTGGGGAAGATACTCTCTAGTACCTGGGTAGTCGGGTAGTATGGCTAAGGGAAGGGTCTAGCCTCCTTAGTTGGTACCTTGATATATTTGGCCGAGTACTATTGTAGGACCCCACACGCATATCAGAGAGCTATAGCATAGGGAAAACCCTTGTTTGTAGAACCCTTGAATACCCTAACCCTTGGGAAGGAAAAAAAAAAAGAACAGACAAGACCTATTGTCGCGCAACATATTTGGGATCTATCCCACCAACACACTTATTTGGGATCTATCCCATTGGATTCCCTTTTTCTCCCTGATTGCAGTCGTACCTTTCATTTTTAAGCCTCTTTTTTTCAGTGGACCCTACCCCTTCCTAGATTCTCTATTTTGCTTCCTATCCCATTATATTCCCCTTTTCACCCTAATCGTCATGGTACCTATCACTTATAAGTCCTTTTCTATGGTCCCGCCCACCCCTTTTCCCTTGCTCGCACTATCCCTCTCCAAATGGCCAACACTCGCAACCAAGACCTGCAAGCTTCGATCAATCAAGCCAAGGAATCCATCCAACAAGTGACATCTGAGATTAGCTTTACCAATTCCCACCTTGCACAATTCGAGACCCAAGTCCAACAAAAATTTGATACCATGGAGGCAAAATTCTTGAACCAATTTAACACCCTCCGGTCTACTGTCAACCAATTGTTGAATCACACTCCGGGTCCTTCCTCCTTGGACAAACCAAATGTTGTTGATTCTTCTCATTCTCTGCATTTTCAATCCAAATCCTTTCATTGTGACCCCCGTATTCCCCGCATTGAGGTCAATAAATTTGATGGCTTTGATCCCACAGGTGGGTCACTCAAAAAGAGCATTATTTTTCTCTACACGGTATTACTGATGAGTTGTCCAAACTTCACTATGTTGTCCTCTATCTAGATCCTGAATGATGGAAATGGTGGAAATAGCATAAAAACTCACATCAGGGGTATATTGCATGGGCCCAATTTGTTGCAGAGCTCTATGACCGCTTTGACACTGATACCCACTATCTCAGTTGTTTGACCAAGTTGAAACAGTCAAGCACAGTGGAAGACTTTATAACTTCTTTTGAACATTTGGCCTTTTGAACCAAGGGCATGTCAAATGCATTCTTATGTGAATGCTTTATCATTGGCATAAAGGATGAAGTCTTATCCTAGGTTCTCATGGCCTGCTCTCAGACTTGGTTGGAAGCTACTAAATGTGCCAAAGAATCCCAACAAGTTGTTTTTTCACAGAAAAAAAAACCCTCTTTTGTTCCTCACCCTTGACCCACTAATCCTAACCCCCTGCCACTCCCCTCAATGTCCATAAATTCACTAAGGATGAAATGGATGAACCCCAACTGAAGGGTCTTTTCTATAATTGTGATGAAAAATATTTTTCGGGGCACAAGTGTAAGGAACAAAAATGTTTTATGGCAATTTCCGAAGATTTTTATGAAGAAGATGTGACAGTTCCCCTTGTTGAAGAGCCTTCTCTTCCTGACGCTACCTAGGAATCCGATGACCCACCTGAACTTGACCCACTCATTTCCTTGCATGCACTTACTGGCTTCTCTGCTCCACAAACCCTCAAGCTCATTGGATATGTTAAGCATTGGAAGGTCATCGTCCTTGTTGACAGTTGTAGCACCCACAATTTTATTCATTGTTGCATTGCCCAGGAAACCAATTGCTATATTCGTGTTGTCAATAATTTTCAAATCATGATAGCCAATAGGGGGTCCATGAAATGTGGTGGGCGTTGTGAAAATGTACGTCTTCAAAATGGAGATTACCACTTGAATTCACATATGTTTTCCATTGACATGGGCGGTTGTGACATTATGCTAGGTGTTGAATGGTTATGCACTTTGGGTCCCATTCTTATGGATTTTAAGGAATTAACCATGAAACTCCAACAAGAGGGACAAAGGTATCAATTACAAGGTCTCACAACTGGTTCTCCTGAGATCATCAGTTCCCATCACATGGAAAACCTCTTCAAGAAAGGCCACTCCAGTATTATTGCTCAACTCCATTCCATCCAAGCGGTTGAGACACTCTCTATGCATCATGACCTCCAAGCTATCCTCTCCAAATATCAAGCTATTTTTTCCACTCCTCAGGGACTTACGCCTTCACATAGTGTTCATGATCATTCCATCCCCCTTGTTCCTGGAATTCTTCCTCCCAATGTTCGCCCTTATTGTCATCCCTTTTCCCAAAATAATGAATTTGAGAAAATAGTGCAGTAATTGCTCCAAGTGGGTGTTATCCGTCGTAGTACCATCGCTTATTCTTCTCTTGTGGTCATGATACTCAAGAAATAAGGTACTTGGCGCATGTGTCCTGACTTTCGTGCCCTCAATAAACTCACCATCAAGGACAAGTTTCTCATTCTTGTAATTGATGATCTCTTGGATGAGTTGAGTGGTGCTCAGTACTTCACTAAACTTGATCTGGGTTTTGGTTGTTGATGTTTGGGCAGCATCAGAAAGGCATTCTACTAGATTGATAATTAATAATGAGAGTATTAATTATTAAGCAATACTATTAATTATAATATTATTATTGTAATAATATATTTATGGTATAAATTATAAATATATATATAATAAAGTATAAAGAATAAAGAATAATATAAAGTATATATATATTTATTACCCAAGGGACGAATCTCTTCATGGATGGTCACCATGGTCACCATATGTTCTTTATATATAGAACACTCATCATTGTAATAAGATATTATTCATTCACATACAATATAATCTCTTATGAAAAATCAACAAGGTATCAGAGCAGGTCCAGGCTTAACTCCCTCACAGGAGGGCCTGGGAAAATAAGAGAGATAAGTGTTGGAGAAAAGAAAAGGATGGGATAGGTGTCTCATGTGGAAATGCAGTGTTGATTCTATTTGCATTGGTGACTACACGAAGGACAAGATCAATTCGATGGTGAAGGAATCATGCAAAAAAGTACAATTGTACTAGAGGTTAAATTTTTGGACTTTCTATGTAAGGTGATGATGCAAGGCAATGGCTACACCCTTGGTACCAAATCTGAAGTTGTTGCAGGACATGAATTTAGAGACTATGAATGTTACTTTATACAGGAAGATGGTATGTGACAAACCATGAGTTCGGGTTACATGGATATTCAGATTAAGATTGAGAAGGAAATATTCCTAATCAGAAGAGTACTTCCACATATTGCTTCAGTCTAGGCTCCAATATGGTTTCATGGAGCAGCAGGAAGAAGTTGTGTGTAGCACTCAGTATGGTTGAGGCAGAGCATGTGGAAGCATGTACAGCAAGGTGCGAAGCAGTGTGGCTTCAGTAATCGATGACTATTGGAATGAATTTGAATTGTAGGTAAGACCTTCAAGAAGAGGATGACGAGACTTGTTCTAGAGGACAAGTGATGAAGTCAGCAGGTTGAAGATTCAATTGATATTCAGTTCTCGATAGGGAGCCAAAAAGTAATTTACAGAGGGAGTTGGGTACTACAATAAGGATTAGGAGGCTCCATTGGATGCAGGAAGCAATCATGTGTGGCACTTAGTACGGCTAAAGCTTAGTATTTGGCAAGATGTGCAGTAGCAGTGGGGCTTCAAGAACTTCTGTCTCGGTTATTTGGTCTCAGACTAGAGGTGACCTACATTTGGTGTGACAACCAGAGTTGCATGAAGTTGTCAGAGAACCCCGTAGCTATTGAGTGCACATGATCAGGTATTTATGCATCGCAGGAAGTGGATGTCTTGGGGACATGTTGTAGATATTGAGAGCTACCCACAGACCTTGGTTGCATGGGGTGAAATCATGTTTCACTATGGATATCCAAGGGCTAGCACTGAGACATGAGTGCACATGATCATATACTGATGCATCGTAGGGAGTGGATATCTTGAGGACATGTTGTAGCTATTGAGAGCTACCCTAAGACCTTGTTTGCATGGGGTGAAGTCATGTTGCACTATGGATATCCGAGGATGTATAGATTCACATGATCAGGTATCGATGCATCGCAGGGAGTGGATGTATTAGGGACATGTTGTAGTATTGAGAGCTACCCACAAACCTTGGTTGCATGAGATGAAGTCATGTTTCACTATGTATATCTGAGGATGTATATATTTGCATGTTCAATAGTCAATGGATGTGATCCCGTGTGGTATGAGACTTGGATTCTGTGTCTCATGGAAGTGACACTTGGTTGCTAGATACTTGGTATAGAAGGAAGCAATGAAGCTCCAATATGGCACATAAAGGAGTAGTGAGGCTCCAATATGTGGCTACCGATGAGAAGGTTGTGTATGTGCTGACAAAGTCGTTGTCAAGGAAGAAGTTCGAGTACTTCAGGGACAAGATCGGTGTAGTCCCTCTTCAGAGGGAGTCATGGCTTTAGATGTTATCGCAGGGTAGTGGATGTCATGATGACATGTTGTATCCATTGGAGAGATACCCACGGACCCTAGATGCATGTTAAATAGATGAGGTACAGATGTTATCACAAGGTATTGGATGTCATGCATAAGATATCCACATTTTATGTGGGAAAATGGATAGTCTCATGATGACATGTTGTAGCTATTGGAGAGCTACCCACTGACCCTGGATGCATGTTGTGAAGTCACAAGGGTACACGTGATGAGGTACATATGCATTGCAAGTTAGTGGATGTCCCAGTGACATGTTAAAGTTATTTGAGAACTACCCACAGGCCTTGGATGCATTGGTTGTGAAGTCACAAGGGTGCACATGATGAAGTACATATGCATTGCAAGGTAATGGATATCATGGTGACATGTTGAAGCTATTTGAGAGCTACCCTCAAGTAATGTTCAAAGGTAATCTTTAGAGGTAATATTGGCATAATGTAGAATGTCTCCCTCGCTAAGAGGGAGTGTTGATGTTTAGGTAGCATCGAAAAGACATTCTACTAGATTGATAATGAGATGATTAATTATTAAGAAATACTATTAATTATAATATTACTTTTGTAACAATAATTTATGATATAAAGTATATATATATATATATATATATATATATATATATATATATTACCCAAGGGACACATCTCTTCATGGATGGTCACCATGGTCACCATATGTTCTTTATATATAGAACACTCATCATTGTACTAAGATATTCATGTATTCACATACAATATCATCTCTTATGAAAAAACAACACTGGCTACCACTTGATACGTATGCAAGAAACTGACATCCCCAAGACTTCCTTTCGAACTCATGAGGGTCACTATGAGTTCTTGGTCATGCCGTTTGTCTTGTGTAATTCCCCCTCCACCTTCCAAAGCCTAATGAATCATGTATTTTGTCCTTTTCTCCATCATTTTTATTAGTTTTCTTTGATGATATTCTCATCTATAGTAAAACTTGGCAATCCCATATTGCCCATGTGGATCAAGTTCCCCATCTACTCTCTCAGCACCAACTTTTACTCAAACACTCTAAATGTGCCTTTGGTGCCTTAGAAGTTGAGTACTTGGGTCATATTGTTGGCAAATCTAGTGTTCGAGTGGCTCCTAAGAAGATTGAAGCAATGCAGGATTGACCTCGCCCCAATACTATCAAAATGTTGCGTGGTTTTCTGGGTTTAATAGGCTATTATCGCAAGTATGTTCAGAATTATGGAAATATTGCAGTGCCTCTCACTGATCTCAAAAATAATTCTTTCACTTGGACTCCCACAATTGATCAGGCCTTTCAAGAATTGAAGGCAACTATGTGCACTACTCTAGTCTTATCCCTTCCTGATTTCACAAAGACCTTTGTCCTGGAATGTGATGTCTTTGAGAGAGGAATTGGAGCAGTCCTTATGCAAGAGGGCAGACCTTTGGATTTTACCAACAAAAAATTGTCAGAATGCCATTTGGGCCAATCCATCTATGAAAATGAAATGTTGGCTATTCTACATGGCGTGGATCTCTGGCGCCCTTATCTCTTGGGGAAACACTTCCAAATTAAGATAGATCATCAAAGCCTCAAATATTTTATGGAGCAATGACCTTCCTTCCCTGAGCAACAAAAATGGGTGACTAAACTCTTTGGATATGATTATGAGATCATTTACAAGAAAGGAAAATAAAAAGTGGTTGGTGACACTCTTTCACAAAAATATGAAGATGAATGGTCCCTTTTATCCCTCTCCTTCATTGTACCAAATTGGCTCCAAGCTGCTGGCTAGGAATGGCTCTAAGATCCTAAATTTTTGCATATGATCCAACAATTGAAATCCAACTCTCCAGTTTCACCAGGATACTCTTGGCATAATGATGAGCTTCGCTACAAAGGTCGTTTGTATTTAAGTAAACAATCACAACTTAAATCCATAGTGCTTTCAGATCTTCATGCTACACCTACAACTGGGCACTCAAGGTTTACCAAAATCTATGACCGGGTCAAACATTCTTTTTTATGGGATGGTATGAAAAAGGACGTTCACACTTTTGTGGCAGAATGTGATGTTTTTCAATGAAACAAGGGAGAAACAATCAAATCTCCTAGCACACTACAACTGCTTCTGATTCCACCTACTATCTGGAGGGACATCTCTATGGATTTTATTGTGGGATTACCTAAATCAGGAAATAAGTGAGTCATCATGGTGGTCGTTGATCGTCTTTCCACGTATGCTCATTTTTGTGCTCTTCAACACCCACCGTGGCTCAACGTTTCATGGATCATGTCTTCAAGCTTCATGTCATGCCTCATTATATTGTTTCTAATCAAGATCCCACTTTCACCAACAATTTTTGGCAATAACTGTTTAGGCTATAGGGCACCCAATTTCATCTCAACACCGCCTATCATCCCAAGATTGATTGTCAAACTGAAGTTGTCAACAAATGTTTGGAGACATATTTGAAGTGGTTTTCCCCTGAAAGGAAAAATCAATGGGCTCAATGATTACCATTAGTTGAATGGTAGTACAACACTTTTTACCATACAACTACTCACATGACTCCTTTTGAAGAAGTATATGGACAAAATCCACCTTTCGTTATCTCCTACATGCTAGGTGTCTCGAAGGTCCAGGAGGTTGACTAAACTATTATAATTCAAGAACTTATTCTCCGTACCCTCGAAGAGAATTTGGTCATGGCTCAAAATTGCATGAAGCAACAAGCAGATCAAGGTCGCTTAGAATGTCAATTTGATGAAAGAGACCAAGTATTTCTTCGACTGCAACTTTATAAGAAAACTTCACTCAAGGTTGACCATTGTCAGAAACTGGCGCCCAAATTTTATGGTCCTTATACAGTTCTCAAGTGCGTGGGATACGTGGCCTATCCGATAGCTTTTCCCAGTCCTTCTAAGCTCCATCCTGTTTTTCATATCTCTTGTTTAAAAAAGGTGATTGGAACTAAGTGCCAAATTCAAACCAACCTTCCCGAGTTGGATGAATAAGGATACATCTGGTTGCATCCACAAGTAGTTTTGGACCAGCGTGAGTGTCATCTTCATTAGTGCACCATCAAGGAAGTGTTAGTCTAGTGTAAAGATACAACTCCAACATATGTCACTGTTATCAGATTAATCGGTAGGTGCGGACACTAACAGATCTCCCTAGATCCACCTGGATCTAGAACAAAACAGGACAGGACATGACTCTTTCCCTAAGTTTTGACCATTGAATTAACTAGGAGGAAGGAACAAATACCATACCTTATTATCGCTTCCTAGGGTCTTTGTTTCTCCCGCTTCACTCCGGTGCTCTCGTGAGGTCAAGACTGAGACAACACAAACCAACCAAAGTGAAGATAGCACAATATATTCAAATGTCAACTTATGTGTATGATCAAGGAATTACACAATAAAGTGGAAATAGCTTTATGGGAAAGGGACATACCACTGTATCATATTAATTGAAAGTAAAGATTACAACCTGATAGCCTTGATGTCACAAGATTCCTTTCGGTGGCTCTGGCTCCAACACACACACTTGCTCAATCCTTGTATGAAGAAGATCAAATCCTCTTGATAGACTTGCTAGAGTCTTCAAGCTGTTGTTCAAGCTAAGTCCTTCACACAATTCTTTAACCAATTCTCCAATGAATCTTGCTTAACCTTTTCCATGAGAATTCCCTCAATATATAGGAGAGAATGAGATAGTTACTTGGATAAGAATGATCCCAAAATATCAGGGAATCCAGTACAAGGATAACCATTCAAATGCCAACCCATTCTTCTAGAAGATTCCCTTCTAGAAACATCGAGAATTTATCTTTTTCCATGTTTTAGGAAGAGTTCGCACCCTGGCTATTCAACAAAGTGTGAGAAGTTCGCACCCTGGCTTAAAGCAGCCTGGGAGAATGGGTCATTCTCGCACCCAAATATATTAGCAACCTGCGAGAATGGGTCATTCTCGCACCCAAATATATTAGTAGCCTGCGAACCTTCTTCAAAAATGAGTTTTCTGGGAAGAGATGAAAATAACTTTTCTCAGGAGAAAGTTCTTATAAAGAGTCTGAGTACACCATCATCAATACATAATCATGACGACCAAAATGATGGGTAACAGAATGCCCCCCAAAGTATGAGGTTGGAATTAGTGACAGCCGAAAGACTTTGTAAGCTGCATGTGTGTGTCGAAAACCAGGAGCACACCTAATCGGAAACCTACAAACAACCAAGCATCTGTAGAATATCATATATACCAATTCTGAGGTAGTCATTCCCATACTCAGATCATAGACTGATGGCAATTGTAGACCTGGGTCATGGCCACCAATCATACATTGTGGATCCATGCCATCAAAATATAGCATAGCCACCAAGAATACATTGTGGATCTATGCGAAAATATTCAAATTGAGATGACATAGCCACAAGACATACATAGTGGATCTATGTGTCATAGATTATATACTCTCCATCGCAATCTGGACAAAGAGATGATATCCAGGGTCTTCAATCTCGTTGCCCAAAGTACGAATCTAACCATGTGATTACATGTGTTGAAGTCGAACATGGCATAAACCGCTTGATTACCAGTCATTGATGAAACTGTTAACAAGTGCGAGGGAAATCATCATTGATGTCAATGAATCTCAAGGTAATCTAGTACAATCCATCTAGTGTGAATGAATGAGTTGAAGTCGAACATCCGATGGAATCTTTTGATCAGGGGTCAATGATGTAAACCCACTGTCGAAAGCAAGGAAACCTGCCATTGAGACATGCAAGCTCCAAGGTACCAAATAATTTCTAAGTCTTAGTTCCGGATAATGAGCTGAAGTCAACAGAACAAAACTCGTCACAGGAGGGCCTTGATGTATCCCTTATCAATGACACGAAATGAGTAACAGATTTTGAAGGTGAAACAGAGTATTATGCAAATTGAACCGGACACAGGGAAGGCCGACACAGAGAGAATGGACAACTGCAGATGGCCGACTCAATAGAGGTTTCGGATGGACTTCTCTTGAACATATGAACAACATGACCAATGATTTGGCAGCATTGACTCAAATACGACACAGGGAATGACCTCGTAGCAAATTGAATGAGAGACAAATGGATTTCCCAAACCGGCTTCAAATGATGAATAGGGGGTGTTATGTTCAAGAGCGACACTTACTACCAATCAATACGAAGATGAAAACACATAACTTTCCCAAATTTTCCCCCACAATTTCTGGCGAGTACCTCTTTATTTTTACGCAAGCTTGAGGAGGATAACATATGCTTGTTGATATAAGCTTATCCTTTGGATAAGTCCTTTGGAGTATGTTTAACGAACCCTAAGAAGGAGTGGTTCGGTCCCATTACAGGTCTGTCAATGTTTGTTTAACAAGTCCAGAGATAGAAAACTCGAAGGTTTTTCATGATTATAGAGTCTGGAAAAACACTTAAAAGAGAACTCTCTCAGTTCCTTTTTCATAAAATAGTCCGATGAGACCAAAAAAGAGATAAATTATCGCTCACCAGATGCTTTCTTCAAATACTTTATCGAGCATGAAAATAGCAAGATCGCTCGGCTATCTTTTCATGTTTAGAGAGTCTAAAAAGAGCTTAAAGAGGACTCCAGGGGGGTTCCTTTTTCGTATAACCTTGTTGAGCCCAAAAAAGTGATAAAATTATGCTCGATCGTGTTCTCATGTATTTTTTAGCGCAAGAACGGACAAAGACTATGCTCGAGGTTTTATACAAAAACCATAAAAAACAATCAAAACATGTGATGGAAAAATAAAAATTATGTCTGCATCCAGGTACATGACCATCAAAGTCATTACACCTACAAAATTTACACTCAAAAGGACATTAGGGATTAGGGTTTAATATATAAATAATCATAAAAAACCAAATGACATGGTTAAAGTAAATAAAAGGAGTAAAAACTTGTTTTACCATATCATTTTCACTTTTCCACTATTTGAGCTCAAAAACCCCTCTTTTACCCTCGAAGTTCGGTGTCAGATTGCGAGAGTTACGAGCATCCATTCAGCGAGCCATCAACGACAGTGAGGTAGGCTCTTTGTCCTTTACTCTTTCATGGTTTAATTTTGCAATTTCATTGGTTAAAATTCATTTTTGGGTTGATTTTTCAAGCCCTACTTGTGCGTTGCCATTCTCGCAGACGATCTACACGGGACCTGCGAGAATGGGGCATTATCGTAGGTGAGCCTAAGGTAGCCTGCGAGGTTCTCGCACTGTGCCCAAATGGCACCTATGAGAACTACAAAGCACAAAAAGTTTCTTAAGTTTTACTCAATGAAAGAGAATCAATTCATGAAAAAAGTTGATAATCTTCTTTTTGTGTTTCCTATGCAAGTAATTGGCCATCAAAATGGATCTTGAATGGCGCGAAAGGAGCACGAAGAAGACAATGCAATTGCTGGAAATCATCCACCTACTATTGTTTCTTTGAGAAACTGTGGCCTCCTGAAGTACTTCCGTATCCCGGGCATGAGGGCCCAAGTCAGGTTATTAGAGTACCTTGTGCATATTTGGGATCTCGATCAGCAGGTATTTCATGTGAGGGTCCACACACTGTCCTTAGATATTGAGGACATTTACTTTTTGACTGGATTTTCATGGCGGGGGTACTACGTGAGCCTGACTGGTAGCAGAGGTGGTGGGCTGCCCATGAGTGAGTACTGTCGCATTCACTGTGTTCTAGAGGCAGAGAGAAAGAAAGGAAAAGTAGCTATTTCGGGGGTACGAGATTTGACCCTTCATACTATCCTATTCACCATAGCTCGGATGGCTGGGAGTTCTGCTCCTCACATGGCGCTATAGAGTTACTTCCAGTATGCTATAGAGTGTACTGAACCTCGAGTTTTTAATTGGGCAGATGCAATGCTTCGTAGCGTAAAAAGGCAGTTGACCAAATGTAGACGAGACAACCTGAAGCAATTCGGGTACGGATCTTTGCTAGTGTCCTTCTTCATTGAGAGGGTTCCATTACTGAGGCTACAGGTTCAGTGGAATTTACCAGCTCCCAGGGATCCAAGGATGCTGAGATGGTGTCAGCTTATGGCCCGACACGTAGCTGGACTGATCATCAAGTATGATGATACCTTCTTTGACTGGCTTCAACCACAGCTGTTGATGGTTGAC
>ML799852.1:106631-124995 GCA_009831015.1 Picea engelmannii | reverse complement strand
AGGGTTTCTTTCTAGACCATACCTTGTGTGGAGTTTTATTATCCAGCGCTGATGAGGATGATCGATTGACCAGGTAACATGATGTACCCACTACCTCTGCCCATAATTCTTGTCCTAACTTGACATGATTAAGCATGCTCCTTGATTTTTCCATCAGTGTCATGTTCATCCTTTCTGCAACTCCATTCTGCTGAGGCGTGTATGGAGTACTCTTCTACCTTGCTATACCACACTTCTTACAGAATTCTTCGAATTCATTTCCACATAATTATCCACCATTATCTGTCCTCAATACCTTTAGTTTCTTTTCTGTCTGATTTTCTACTAGAGCCTTAAACTCTTTAAATTTATCATATACCTCAGATTTCTTTCTAAGAAAATAAATCCATGTGTTCCTTGAGAAATCATCTATGAATGAAACATAATACACAAATTTACCTAGGGATGGAACAAGAATAGGTCCAAACACATCACTGTGTATCAAATCTAAGATCCCCTTTGATCTTGTAGCACCATATGGGAATCTTACTCAATTCTGTTTTCCATATATGCAATGTTCACAGAAATCAAAATCCAGAGTGCAATTAGAAATACCTTCAACCATACCTTTACCACGTAGTGTTCAAAGGCCATTTTCTCCAATATGACCCAGTCTTTGATGCCACATCATGGTCTTCTTTTCAGGGACAGTATTGGTCTTTTTTTCTTCATTTCTCTACTCAGGGACAACAAAACTGTTACACCCATTAGTATAAGTTCTTCCCAAAAACTTGTACAGAGTTCCACACCGAACTCCCCTCATCAACACCATTTTCCCTCGTACCATCTTGCAAGTGCCCTTTCCCAATACAGTATCCACTCCTGCATCATCCAAATTGCTTACATATATTAGGCTCCTGGCTAGTTTTGGAATGTACAGGACCCTAGGGAGAGTTCGAATCGTTCCATATTTTAGTAACAACTTAACCCTTCCATGCCCCATGATTTTTGTTTTCGAGTCATCTCCTAGGAATACATCACCACCATCGTATTTTTCAAATTCACAGAACCACTCCTTGTGAGGAATCATATGGTATGACGTACCTCAGTCGATCAACCATACATCATGATATGCATGTATACCTGTATATGCCAGGTAAAAATCACCTCCTTCATTAGTAGAGGTTTTCACCTCTATGGAAGACGTACTATCATATCCCTTTGGTTTATCAACCTTCTTAGACTTGCAATCTTTCTTATAATGCCTTTTACCACACTTCCAACATTTCCTCAAAGATTTTCCTGGATACTTAGATCTACCTGTATATTTATATCTCCCCCCCGAAGACTTACCAGGATTCCTGTCTTGGGTACAACCTCTTACAAATAAAGAATATGTGTTATGAACATACATGCTTTTCCACCTCATCTCTTCAGATAACAAGGATGCAACTACATCCTCATACTTCAATGTAGATTGAGTGGTACTACCAATTTCTACAACCATATTATCCCAAGAGTCTGGCAAAGAACATAGCAAAGTAATACACTTATCTTCTTCTGCAATCGTAATATTAACAGAGACAAGTTCACTTACCAGAGTATTAAAGGAATTTAGATGTTTTGTCATAGAATCTCCATCTTCCATCCTAAGATGATACAACTTCTTTCAAAGAAACAATTTTTTTACCAGGGACTTTGATTGATACAAATTCCCTAACTTATCCCATAGTTCCTTGCTATAGATTCTCGCGAGACATTCGACAACCCCGAGTCTGCCAGGCAGAGTCAAATAGTACTCCTTGCTCTTCTGTCCAACTTCTCCCAATCTTCTTTCGACATACCAGGTGTACTAGTATTTTGTGTACTAGTAGGTTGTGTATCAGTCATCTATGTGCCAGTAGGTTGCGTACCAGTAGGTCGTGTACTAGGATCCACAACGATCCATTGTTATTTGTCTACAAGAAGGTCCTCCATATTGATCTTCCATAGCTCAAAGTTTTTACCGTTGAACTTCTCTATCTCTATTCTATAAGAGATCACCATTCCTCTTTCTACACTCGAATCACCACTGCAAAAGCTCCCACTAAACCGAAGTTTATCACAAATCCAAGATAAACTTGATCTATCAAGACCGAGCCAAACCCTCAAAAATAAAGGCATCCCTCTGAAGCAAAAAACGAGCTCTGATACCACATGTAAGTTTTAAACTTGTGAAGTAAAACAATGCATATAGATTCTTAAGAAAAACAAAAATTAATCAATGGCTCATACACATAGTAAACAAAGATTTACATTGGAAACCCTTAACTGGGAGAAAACCAGTCTTCCTTGGTGTTGCACCTTTCAACTCTTTATTGTATTAATTTCACCATTCACCATACAATATATATATAATGGGTTAGTTATTTCGTAGCTACCAAGACCCTAATCCCTTAATCCGTGTTTAATTTAGAAAACCGCTAAAAATAGCAAAAAATGTCCACACAGTTGTCAAATATGACACAGTTGTCGAATCTGACGCACCCACACATAGACATGCAAAGAATATAACTAATAATAATAATCCATTTTTAAGGTCACAACGAAGCCACACCAAATTGGTGTATGAGACCCCCTTGTTTGTGGGACAAGGGACCCCCCTCCGCCCAACAATTTGACTGGTAAATTCTACGGAGGTATACATACCCTACCCCCTATGGATTTGAACACATACCCAACTACATGTTAAGGTTTAAGTTATTATTAGATTTTTTTGCATTTCACTAGATAACAATAGCATAGATAGGATCATTGAGAAATACACAATCACAAGAGACACATCATTTATCTTGGGAAACCCTCATGGGGGAGAAAACCCATAAAAACTTCCTTATTATAGATAGCCAATACAATGCCAAGAGATAACTCAAACAAATACAGAAAGTCCTCTCCCAAGAATGTGCCTCTCTCTCTCTCTCTCTCTCTCTCTCTCTCTCTTCTCCAACCACATCTCCGAACTTGTCTCTTGATGAAAAAGTGAGTGTGTGTCTAAATGAGGTGCTAGCCTCCTTATTTATACAACTCTGGCACGTGTGGACGAAGGTGTCTTTTCACTGGCAGAGCCGACTTCTTCTTTTGGGTGGTTATAACCACCTTTAATATATTCTGGGGATGACTTCTTATTCTTCCTATTACAATTATGTTTTGACCAATCTGCACAAGGGTATTTGGTCCTTTACAATAGACGACATGATCAATCCACAATAGGGGATTGATCTAATGAATAATACATAAATAATAATTAGAATACTCTTTGCAGTTACATTATTTCAACACTCCCCCTTAACAAGAAGGGTATTCTACAACAACATCAATCGAGATAGAGGACAAAATCATCAACAACATCAGGTGGGTGAGAGGACAGTATCATCAACAACATCTTGGAAGATTGACTGACATATCTATAAATCATCGGAAGTTTTTCTCATTGACAACATCATCATTCTCAATGGAATGAAATCATCATCTACATCAATATGGATTAGTATAAGACTAATACATCATCATCACAGCACGAGGTTGGTCACATCATCACAGCACGAGGTTGGCACATCATCACAGCATGAGGTTGGCACATCATCACAACAATTAAGTTGGAATCATAACACAACAATTAAGCTAGAATCACAACACATCAATTAAGATGGAATCACAACACAACAATTAAGGTGGCGCCACAACACTCGGCTGACATCTCAACACAACAATTAAGCTGGAAGCACAACACTCGACTGGAATCTCAACACAACAATTAAGTTGGCATCACAACACTCGGCTAGCATCTCAACACAACAATTAAGCTGGAAGCACAACACTAGGCTGGCATCTCGGCACAACAATTAATCTGGAAGCACAACACTAGGCTGGCATCTCGACACAACAATTAAGCTAGAAGCACAACACTAGGCTGGCATCTCGACACAACAATTAAGCTGGAAGAACAACACTAGGCTGACATATCAACACAACACTACTCCCCCTTTTGAGGGAGGTCCTTTTAGACTATAACACTATTATCTCGAAAGTGCTCAAACTTTACATGAGATAGAGGCTTGGTCAACACATCGACAACCTGTTCATCTGTGCTAATGTACTGGAGCTTTATGGCTCCTCTCTGCACCATGTCATGAATGTAATGGTATCAGATCTCTATGTGTTTCGACTTATCATGAAATATAGGATTCTCTATCATCTTTATGCAGCTCTGGATGTCACATAGGATCGTGGTTTCTTCCATTTTTAGGTCGAATAGACCTGTCAAAAACTTTCGAAGCCATATAGCTTCATAGCTAGAAGAACATGCAGCAATGTACTCTACTTCCATTGTACTGAGAGCAATGCTGGATTGCTGATCCCAAACTCAAACAACATCCTGAAGTGCTCTTCCTGTCATAAACACTTCCAGCCCAATCTGAATTAGTGTACCCACTCAGTGTGAAATCATGATCTCCATCATAAATGAGACCACAATCTAATGTACCTTTAAGGTACCTCATCACATGTTTTGCAGCAACTAGGTGAACATGTCTAGGTTCTACCAGAAACTGACTCAAAGTGTTCACGAAAAAACCGATATCTGGTCTGGTGTTCATTAGGTACATCAGCAATCCAATGATCTGTCTATACAACATGGCATCAATCAATTCTGACGAAGTGTCGACCAGTAGCTTCACCTTCGCTTCCATGGGTGTATTCATGGACTTGCACTCTAACATGTCGAATCTCTTCAGGATTTCGACTACCTACTTCCCTTGGTTAAGGAATATTCTCTCTAGGCTCTTCCATACCTCAAGACCTAAGAAATAATGCATTAGGCCAAGGTCTTTCATCTCAAATTCTGAAGTGAACTTCTTCTTACATTCAGTGATGGGCATTTCTTCTCTAGTTAAGAATAAGTCATCCACATACAACAACAATATCACTGACTCATCATTCTTAACCTTGAAGTAGAGGTTAGAATCTTCTTTACTCTTGATAAATCCCAAGCTCATCAGAAAACTGTCTATCCTCCAAGACTAGGCTCTAGGAGCTTGCTTCAACTCGTACAGAGCCTTCCTCAACTTGTAGACATGAGTCTTCATGTCTTCAACTTCAAATCCTTGAGGTTGTTCTATATACACTTCTTCTTCGATGACACCATTTAGGAAAGATGTTTTTACGTCCATCTGGTGTAACTTCCTTCATCTTAGTTGTGAGGGCTATGATGGTTATGATCGAAGTGTATCTAGATACAGGAGCGAATGACTCTTCATAGTCAATGCCTTCCTTTTGAGAAAATCCATGAGCGACAAACCTTGTTTTGTACTTCTCAATACTTCCATCAGCGACATGTTTTATTTTGAAGAGCCATTTGGAAGATACCACATCCTTGCTCTTCGGTCTGGGAACTATTTCCCATACATCATTCTGTATTATGGATTGGTATTCTTTTGTCATGGGATCTGCCCATTCTTTCCTCTGAATGGCTTCTTCAAAGAAAGTGGGCTCCTTCTCTAGGAGATCACACATCAAAGCCATATAACTGGAGGATGTCTTAGGTCTCTTCACCTGTCTCGTGGTTCCTTCAGGAACACCATACTTCTCTCCATATTGAATAAGCTCCCTAGCCCAAACAAGCTTTCTCTTATGGGAGATCGTCATCTGAGGAGGTTCTTGAAATTCTACTATGTCATGATCATCTATAATTTCCTCGTCAGGGGAAGCTATGACTTCCGTCACTGGTTCTGCAACTCTGAGAACCTCCCTCATTGATTCTGCAACTCTGGGAGCTACATGTTCCTCTTAATATACTTCTTCAAGATAGCATCTTCTTGATTTCTTGAGCACTGCATCTTCATCAAAGGTCACATCCCTGCTGATCTCAATGTGATGGTGACTTGGTATATAAATCCTAAAGGCCTTGGATGCCTCACAATATCCCACAAATATTCCCTTTTTTCTTGAGGGTTCTAGCTTGTTTTTCTTCTGTTTTGGAATATGTACAAATACTGGGTAGCCAAATATTTTGAGATGGCTTACCTATGGCTTCTTTCTGGTGAACATATCTTCCGAGGTCTTGAACCCAAATGCACTATGGGACAATTGGTTTTGTACATATATTGTTGTCATTGTTTCTTCTGCCCATAAGCACATTGAAAGATCTTGATCATGGATCATGGTCTTCATTGCTTCCATTATCGTTCTATTCTTTCTTTCTGCTACACCGTTTTGTTGAGGATTATAAGGAGTAGTGAGCTCCCTCTTGATCTCAACATCTTTGCAAAAGTTCACAAACTCTTTTGAGGTGTATTCTCGTCCATTATCGGACCTGAGTATCTTGATCTTTCTTTCAGAAAGATTCTCTATCAAGTCTTTGAATTCCTTGAATTTACTAAACACTCCATCTTTTGATTTCAAAAAGTAAACCTAGGTCTTACGATAATAATCATCAATAAAGGATACATAGTATACATACCCATTGATGGAGGATGATGGAATTGGGCCACACACATCTGAATGAATGAGTTCTAAGAATCCTTTTTCTTTGTTGTCTCTCTTCGGAAAAAGGGTTCTTGATGTTCTTCCCTTGTGCACATCCATTGCACATGCCTTCATGGTCAACCTTGAGTTCTGGTAGACCTGTGACTACTTTGCATACGTACAGTAATGCCTTGTAGTTGATGTGGGATAATATTCTATGCCAAATTTCACATGGATTCTCAATGGTGCAGGTCATGGCTGCTTCTGAGTGACCCTTTAACTTATACAAGCCACCTTCTTCTTTTCCAATGACAATTTCTTCTTTCATGGTTTCTCCTTTAGCCGACATAAGTACTTCTCCATATATAAAGGCAACTCTCAAGCCTTTCCTTTCTAAATATGATATGGAGAGTAGGTTCTTTGTCAAACCTGGTACATAGAGTACGTCCTTCATCTTCATTGAATTTCCTGAGTTATGTTTATAGTTTGATTCTCCCACTCCCTTTATGAGATATTGGTAATCATCTCCAAGTGTAATTTTCTGAGAAAACTTATTTTCTAAAAAGCAAGAGAGAATATCTCTTTGACCTGTCATGTGCTTGGAAGCACCACTATCAATGAGCCAAGTGTCCTCTCTAGGTGTTACCTATCCTAAGAGGGCCGATATTAAGACACAGTCTTTAATTTTTTCTCTTAACATATTTGCGGGTGGCTCTTCATCTTCAACTGCATGGGCATGGTGCCTCTTATTTTTCCTTTTGTATTCTTCTTGTCTAGTTGGACAATGTCTCACAATATGTCCCATCTTGTCACAATGGTAGCATTGGACAGATGAGTAATATCTTTCCTTTCTTTTGGAATCTCTTTTGTGACACATAAGGAATCAGGTGATCTTTGATTGAATCTGCAATAATTCTTTTGGCCCTGATCGTGTCATTTTGGTGTTTTTCTTTATCTGCAGCATCGTTGGGTTCCGACACTTCTTCTTTGATGAATCTTTCTAGGTCATTCTCTTCAAGAATGAGACCAATCTTATACTTCCAGGAACAGAAGTTTTCCACACCTTCCATCTTGTCAACAAGCTTAGTTCTTGCAGACATCTTTTACCTGGAGCTAGGAAAATGTCCAAAATTGAAAATGCTCAAAATTAAATTCTAAACTTACCAGGAGATGCGCTTGACTGAGACGAGTAGCTTGGTGTGTTTGGATCTTGTAAAATCTAAATTTTACCCCTCCAAACTTGATTTGCGGATTTATGGACTAGTGCTTCTGGTTTTCTGGTACTTCTGGTACTCTAGTTTTCTGGTACTTCTGGTACTTTGTGAAAACTAGGGTTTCACTTTCCGGTAGATCTAGCCACTGAAAAGTTATGCTGAGGATGCCAAAGTGATCCTTGAGGAAGGGCACACTTTTCTAGATGGTTTTGGGGCTGAAATACTTCACCAACAAAAAGCCCTAATTTGCATGTATGGCAACAGTGACTTTTTTCACTTTCTCTTGTGAAAGATTCTCTCTTCAGCTTAGCTCTGATACCATGTTAAGGTTTAAGCTATTATTAGAGTTCTTTGCATTTCACTAGATAACAATAACATATATAGGATCACTGAGAAATACACAATCACAAGAGACACATCATTTATCCTAGAAAACCCTCATGGGGGAGAAAACCCAACAAAACTTCCTTATTATAGATAGCCAATACAATGCCAAGAGATAACTCAAACAAATAAATAAAGTCCTCTCTCTCTCTCTCTCTCTCTCTCTCTCTCTCTCTCTCTCTCTCTTCTCCAATTATAGCTCTGAACTTGTCTCTTGATGAACAAGTGAGTGTGTGTCTAAATGAGGCGCTAGCCTCCTTATTTATACAACTCTGGCACGTGTGGACGGATGTGTCTTTTCACTAGCAGGGCCAACTTCTTCTTCTGGGTGGTTATAACCACCTTTAATATATTGTGGGGCCGACTTCTTATTCTACCTATTACAATTATGTTTTGACCAATCTGCAAAAGGGGATTTGGTTCTTTACAATAGCCGACATGATCAATCCACAATAAGGGATTGATCTAATGAATAATACATCAATAATAATTAGAATACTCTTTGAGGTTACATTATTTCAACACAACATACACCCTCCATTAATCTTCATCTCATTTTCTAAGTTTATAAATCATTTTTGAACAAGGGTTGCTAGGATAAGTACAACTGTGTACACTCTCTTAGATTTACCCTAGTTTGATTAGCACTCCCTAGGGAGTAAGAGGATTTACACCCTTAGGGATCTTGTTGATCTAACTTTTGTTTTAAACACTCCATTCACCCTATTTTAAAGGCACTAATATGAATTTTTGCATTGGATAAATAAATTGTTTGCATTGGTAAACATGTTTTTGTGAGATATCAATTTTGCTCAAGTTGGAATCTTTTGTGGATGCCTCGAGGTTGCTAAACCCTTTAGGGAATATTATTTCTCTTGATATTCTTGGATATATACAAACTTAAAATATATAGCCATTAGGGCTACAACAAATCATCTACTTTTCTTGACTTTAACTTACAATTTGACTGTGGAATTTTTCTAGTAACCCATTATTTTTATTGTGCTACTAATTGGTGAAATTTTGGGTGGGTTACTTCCTTGTTTTTATGGTTAAAATTTGTTGATGTAAAAAATAATTGATAAAACCACTTGGTTGTCATAAATATACTATAAAAACTTATCATTACAACCATCTAATACCACTAAAGTTGTGCTAAACTGTTGAGAACTTATCTACATGTTTTATGTTTCATAACACAACTAATGTTTGATACTTTAAATGGTTAAACCTGCAGTAGTTACTTGATTTCATTACTGATATATATTTTTATTGACTACTGCAATTAGGGACAACAAGACTAAATTCCTTGCACACCTAACATATACTTTGTACAATTGGTTTTTCTTGTTTCTCGGGTAGGTACAAACACTCTCAGCAGATACCCAAGGACTTAGAAATATTAAACCAATCCCGAGACTCATTCTCAAGCCTTATTCCATATAACAACTTGACCTATAGAGGAATTCATTTCATCATTTCACTTTCTGTCTCGTTTCCCCCTAGGGTCACCCTAGATTCCCCCCTCGAGGTGATCACTTCACCTCTAAAGTGACGGGAATACCTATCTAAGGTGACAGTGGATAGGTGTTCTCTTAGTTTTTTCCATATTGTGGTTTGGGTCGGGATTTTCCCAACCTACAACTTGTGAGATAACAAATCCCATTTTTCCTTTGTTCCACCTTTCTTTTCATCTTGTCTTCCCAATCCTTTTGGAAAGTCGACCTTTCCATTTGCTGATCATAGAGACATTTGTCTCTCCTTATAGTTTCTTCAATGTATTGGGATCATCATATTGCATCTTATTGCTAATAAGTGATGGGAGCCCACTTAGGTACCTTTGAATCTTCACTTGTTCATTCTTGATAAAAGACACATATTTTAGTAGCTCTAAAAATCTCCTTTCGTACTCGTCTATGATCATTCTCCTAAGCTTGAGTTCAAAGAAATCCTTCATTTTCCTATCATAGTAGTGCTTGGTTAAATATTTMTTTTCAAAATATCGCTTGAATTCCCTCCAAGTAACCTTCTTTTCATCAATGTGTTGCAGTTGCACATATTGATCCTACCACATTGATGCTTTCCCTTGAGTTGATAAATGGAAATTTTTCATTCTTCTTGTGGGGAGTAATTAWGCAGTTGGAAGTATTTCCTCATACCCAACAACCAAGTTTTTTCATCCTCATCCTTCTTATGCTCACCATCAAAAGTAGGAGGCTTGATCTTATTCATTTCCCCCTATAGTGTGTCCACGCTAGTCCTTCTCTTATTATTTCTGATAGGAGATTGTTAATCCCTAATTCATGGAACATTACCCCTTAGTTGGGGCATATTACATTAGTATTGTTATTTTATTTATGTTTTCTTGGGTCCATTAGTTGTAATTGTACCTCCTAGTCTTCTATATATACCAATGAGACCTTTTCATTTGGAATAATCTTGTAATTGTGAATTCATATGATGTATAAGAAGGTTTCCCCCTTGAAGAGGCTTATTATCTGAATTTATCTCTTTGACAAGCCATTGAGTACTTATTATGAGGTTTTTATGCTATTTTGATATTTGGTTCTTAACATTTGGTATCAGAGCTTGACAATCTTCGGGACTGGCTTCTTCAAAAAAGGTCTTCTTGGAATTTTCACTACACTTTTTTTTCTGGAAGGTTTCAGGATATGGAATTTCTATGGTGTAGAGGCGACATATAGAGCTAACTTGGGTCCAAATTTCAAATCTTGGTTCGTTATATTTTTGGAGATACCTTATGTTCAAGTTAGGGTTTTTGACTAGTCTTGAAATTAGTTTGAAACAAGTCTTCTTGGCATTTTCGCTCCCAATTTTTTTCATCTTGGTTTCAGGCTATAAATTTTTATAGTACGAAGGAGGAATAGTGAAGTATCTTGTGTACAAATTTGATCCCTTGATTCATTTTATTCTAAAAGTTATGCCCTGAGGAAATTAAGGTTTTTGGCTAGTCCAAATTTCAGTCTAAAAAATGTGTTCTTGGGTTTTTATGCCATGAGGAAGAAAGGTCAGATAGCAGAACAGTATCAAAACCAAGGTTTTAAAAGGTGTGTTTTGTTTTTGGAAATTTGCATATATTTTGACAAGAAGATCCAATTGGGGTGATTCAAAAAGTGGAATAAAGTGGGATAAAAGGAGTATCACATACATTTGGGAGAATCTTAGGGTTTTTTAGGTACATATGTATTATGATGTCTTTAAACATAGGAGATTTCATTACTTGCCAGTGCTACAACCTGGGGACTATGTGGTTCTTCCACGTACCTATATTATATCAGAAGGCCCCTTTCGAACTGTTGCACATTAGACAACACTACTACGGATTTGAGCTCCTCCCACGTACCTGGCGTATATCGAGAGACCCCCTAGAATCGTAAGACCAACCGAGTAATCCATTTGGCCATCTTGTTACTATAGTACACCAAGAAAAACACTCGGGGAGATCACTCTCTGGTACCTGGGCAGTTGGATAGTATGGCTAAGGGCATGGTCAATCCTCCTTAGTTAGTGCCCTGAGATATTGGGCCGAGTACTATTGTTGGACCTTACATGTATATCAAAGAGCTATAGCACCTGACACTCCCTTGTCTATGAGGACCTCTTTCTAAGCCAATTAGGAATTCCTACCTTGCAGTGATACTTGGCCAAAATGCCACCAAAAAAAGGAACTTCTACACCAAATAAGCCCTCAAACAGTCCTACTTGGACTCTTGATGAAGGTGAAAAAATGCGCAAGGACAAAGATGATTTACAAAAGAAGGCAGTAACAAAATATGAATTACAAAGGATGATGGATTCAACTGAAGCTAAGTTGGAAGCGATGATGGATACTAAGATGGATGGCTTAAAAGAGGAGATCGTGGAAGGGTTGAAAAAATTGCTAATAGAGAGGCCACCTAAAAGTGACAATGTATCCCATGAAATTCATGATGAGGACACAAGGAAGATAAATCAAGAATGCAGAAATTTCATATTTGGGTTGAAGACCAACCACTTTCCTAAGATCGATATGAGAAAGTTTGATGGCAATGATCCAATCACATGGATACTCCATATGGAGCAGTTCTTTGATAGACATGATGTGCCTCAAATACAAAAGGTACAAATTGCATCCTTATATTTAGAACCTAATTAGTTTATGTGGTATCGATGTCTTTGTTCTCACAAATCACTTGTCACTTGGACAATTTTCACGGAAGAAATGATAACACACTATGAGGATACAAGGAGTAATACCTTCTTCAACCAATTGATAAATCTCAAGCAAAAGGGTTCAGTGGTGGAGCACATTGAGAACTTCCAAAGATTTAATATAAATATATCATATATTCCAGATGAGCACCTAATTGATGTATTCATAGGAAATTTAAAGGATAACATTCAACATGAGGTTCTCCTTTGGAAACCCAAATCATTGGAGAATGCATTCAGGGTGGCGATAAATGTTGAAAGTAAAAATATGGCTATGGATACCAGAAGGACCACCCCTAACATCTATCGAGAGAATAATGTTCCTTCTTCTAAACCACCTTAACCTACAAGGTTAACACCTCAACAATTGGATGAAAGAAAATAAAAAGGTTTATTCTTTAATTGTGACAAGAAGTACAGTAAGGGACATAAGTGTGGTGAGAAGAAATTATTCTACATAGATTGTGAAGAGGAAGGAGAACAAGAACATGAACCATCTCAAGATGAATATGTAGAAGAGATTTCTTCTAAAAATATGACTCCTGCCATATCATGTCATACATTGGATGGAATTAGCACTCCTCAAACCATCAAGATCGAAGGATATATCAAAAATAAAAAGGTAATAGTGTTGATTAATTCTGGTAGTACTCATAATTTCATTCACTGCAAATTACCCAAATCTCTCAATTGATTTATATATCTAGTGCCATAGTTTCAAGTAATGATTGCAAATGGATGAACTATCAATTTCTCATGAAAATTCCATAAGATCAATCTTACTATGGGGGAATATGTAATGAATAGTCCAATGATTGCTATACCCATGGGTGGTGTTGATGCCGTACTAGGGTTCACATGGTTACAATCATTGGGAACCGTGGATTTTAATTTTCAAGAACTTTTCATGAAATTTTCATTGGAAGGAAAGGAATTTGAGTTAAAATGTATCACAAGGAAACCCTGTAAGGTGGTAACCTCTAATGTCATGAAAAAATTATTGAAAAAGGGGCATCAGGGTGTAATTGTACAACTATGCTCACTAGATGATAAAAAATCTAAGCCATCTATTCCCCTAGATCTCCAAGGGATCATTGATAAGAATTCCAAAGTATTTGAAGATATTCCCATATGTATTCCACCCACTCGTGATCATGATCATGATAGTCACTTAATTACTGGGAGTGCTCCTCCTAACAACAGGCCTTACAGATACCCTTATTCCCAGAAGAGTGAAATTGAGTGTATGGTTGAAGAAATGTTAGAGGTTGGCATTATTAGACCTAGCCAAAGTTCTTACTTTTCACTGGTGGTAATGGTACTCAAGGGAAAGGACTTACATAGACCCATTTATGAGAAGGAAATGATGGAAATACTACATGAATTGAAGCAATGGAGACCTTACCTAATAGGTAGGAAGTTAAAGGTTAAAATAGATCATGACTATCTTAAATACTTCTCGGAACAAATATTATCTTCAGAGGAGAAACAAAAATGGGTGACCAAGATGTGCAGTTATGACTTTGAAATCATCTAGAAAAAGGGGAAGAAAAATGTTGTGGCAGATGCACTCTCAAGAAAGGATGATTATGTTGAGGAATTTATCTGTGCTATCTCTATCATCCAACCTAATTGGATAACATAATCAAGGGATGAATGGAAGAATGATGAAGAAGTGTGGGCTCTCATTCAAAGGTTGCAGCAGGATTCCAATGCATATGATACATTTACATGGAAAAATGATTCATTATGGTACAAATATCGCTTATATTTATGTAAGAACTCCCAACTCAAACAAAAGGTAATTTTGGAATTGCACACCTCTCTAGTAGGAGGGCACTCAGGATTTTTGAAAACCTATCACAGGGTCAAGAGGGAATTTTTTTGGGATGGCCTTAAAACCGATGTTCAAAGGTTTGTGGAAAAATGTTGGTTTTCCAACAAAACAAGGTGGAAACGATTAATACCCCAGGTATTTTACAACCATTATCCATTCCAAGTCAGCGTTGGGAGGAGGTCTCCATGGATTTCATCACAGGGTTACCAAAGTATGAAGGAAAGATTGTCACCATGGTAATTGTTATAGACTTACCAAGTACACACACTTTTTTGAAATCTCTCATCCTTTCAAAGCCAATACAGTTGCTACCGCATTCATGGAGACAATTCAAAAGCTACATGGAAGCCCAAAGATTATTGTAAGTGACAGAGATCCCATCTTCACTGGAAATTTTTGGACATAATTGTTTTCTTGTTTGGGTACTCAATTCGCTTATAGCTCATATTATCATCCTTAATCTGATGGACAAATTGAGATAGTGAAAAAATGTCTGGAAGGATACCTTTGTTGCTTTGTCTCTGATAAAAAAACACAATGGTTCAAGTGGTTTCCCTTGGAAGAATGGTGGTATAACACTTCCTTTCATAGTGCAACAAAAATGACACCATTTATAGTGCTTTATGGATATCACCTGTTAACATTAATTCTTGTTAAGAGGGGTGGGTTGTTTTCTCTCCTTTGAGCCCGTAGCCCAAGCTGTGAAGAAGTAGGTCTAAAAGTCCAATAAAGGCATTTTGTCCAAGGATGCGGTCATGAGCACACCATGCAGTGCATAAAATATCAATTTCAGGCTTAAAATGTTAGCGGACGCACGACCTAGTGCCCGGCGGTGAGGATCGATCAATGGAGTAGATCGTTGGTTGGTGGATATTTGCGGCCGGTGGAATTATGACATGTTTAGCACAGGAATCGGGCCCGCAATCTCATCGAAGAAGTTCAGGGCCATCCGATCAAGGAGGGACACGTGGTGCACGATTGGGCTCTATTGCCACTTCACCCATCGTGACTTTGAAGAGCAAGGATCAACTCCCTCCCATCCACGAAATGCGAAGCACCGAAGGCATCCAGGATTTGGGCCCATAGTATCGTCGAAGAAGTTCAGGGCTGTCCGATCAAGGTAGGACAAGTGGCGCATGATTGAGCTCTATTGCCACTTCGCCCATCGTGACTTTGAAGAGCAAGGATCATCTCCCTCCCATCCACGAAACACGAAGCGTCAAAGGCGTCCAGGATTCGGGCCCACAGTATCGTCGAATAAGTTCAGGGTTGTCCGATCAAGGAGGGACACATGGCGCACGATCGGGCTCTATCACAGCTTCGCCCATCGCGACCTTGAAGCACTTTTTCTCTGCAGCTAGGATCCCCGAAATGCGAAGTGTCGAAGGCATCTAGGATTCGGGCCCATAGTATCACTGAAGAAGTTCAGGGCCATTCGATCAAGGAGGGACATGTGGCGCACGATTGAGCTCTATTGCCACTTCGTCCATCATGACTTTAAAGAGCAAGGATCAGCTCCCTCCCATCCATGAAACGCGAAGTGCCGAAGGCGCCTCTGGGTGCTAGCCCACCGTCATAGCACTGGGTCGTATGGAAAAGGGACAAAGCAGATGAAGGGGCATCGAGCCAATGCATTCAAGGAAAAAGGATCGTGGCTGTCAGTTTTAGAGCTGATCCAACCGTTGATCCTGGAGAGACATTTCGCGAGATTAGGCACCAGGAAATTTGAAGGTAGGGGAAGTAGAAATCCCCGAAAGAAGAAATGTCGAAGCACCCTTGGAGAGAGGCGCTAGGTCATGGCCCTGGGTTACATTGATGGTGGCGCCAAAAGAAAGGGAGGATAGCCTCCGAGCCTTAGAGAGTAGGCACATGGTCTTCTCCTGAGCATATCATCTCGGCCACTCCCTGGGGAAGAAATTAATGAAAATCGAGCAGGTAGGTGAAACCTCAGCTCGAGCCATAAACGGAAGGTATGGGAGGCCTGGATTAATCAGCCCATGGTACCCTTGTGTGCAGGTCCCCCCTGCAAGAGCCATGCTGAGTTAAGGTGGCACCTGACGAAGGTTTTCCGTCCAGGTTTGACTGAAGAGACACCACGCCTTGGAGGTTCGAGCATGCCTCTGTTGGGCAAATTTTTCTGAATATATATACTCAATTTTTCTATTTTTTTAAGCATCAATGGTAGAGCAAAGCTCTCGGTTATAAAGTTTTAATAGACACTCTAGTTTTCTGGTTATGTATCTGTATGTGATATTTCTTGTTTTATAACAGACAACTTTCTTATCCCATCTAGTTTCATCTCATACTGAGAGAGTTCATGATCGACTGATTCGCGTGGATTACTGTGACTGTGTTAAGATAAAGGATTTATTGTAACACCATTATATTCTCCATTGTTTCCTACATTTGAGCATAAGAAGTTCTCACGTTCAAGTTTTTCTTCTACAGGTTGTCAGAATCTCGATGCCTACATCATCCCTCAGCTTTTCCTCACATAATTCTTCCTCCTATTCACCCTTACTACAACTCACTATCTGAAGTTTAACTAAGACCTCACCTACCTGTGCATGTCCAGCCTAGTTTCAGAGTTAGAACGATATTGTTTCAAGTTTTCTTCCACTTGATCACCCTCTATAAACAAATTGTGACATAAACTGATGGGCGTCAGGCTCTGCTCCTACTGCAATCCAGGAGTGACTTCCAGCACCAACATTTATGGCGCCGTTGTCGGGGGCGAAGTTGAAAATTTTCCCTGAGACTGAATGACATTGAACCTTTGATTCTGAAGGTGCATCAGGCATCAGAGCCTTTGAAGATTGCTACTGTGCACCTGGCGACTCCATTGTGACGACTCCACTATGGCGAACTTGCCATTTTAATTGTGGTTTTCAGAGGTAGACACACACGGTCCCATCCACAACTGCCTCTAGCTACGCCTGAAGCTGAGCCACAGGCGAATTTGAGAAAAGGAAACGGCCCCTCAAGGAGAAGCTTCCACCTCCAAACCAGGTAATTTGTCGTCTCCTTTTGTAGAAACCCCTTTTTTTTCTCCCAGCTTCGCAGCAGACTGTTTTTTGTAGCCTCACGTTTCCTAAATTTCGGAAGTGTTCCTGTCGAGTTGTCCCCTCCTGGTTTTGGAATAGAGGGATAAACCCTTGTCACTTCCCTTACCCCTGTAAGCCTGTTTCCAGTATCCCTGGTTCAAGCTCCTTCCCCTCCGAGTTCTCCTCCACCTAATATCCCTATGGCAGGAGAAAATCCCCCTATGACTAGAATGGAGGCTATTATAACTGCTAGGTATGCTCCCCTTGTGTTACCTCATCCTCTCAATTCCCTTCCGGCAAATGGTTACCTCAAGCAGTTGCCCAAGTTTACAGGCGAGGGGGACATAACTACAGAAGAACACCTTGAAGCCTTCTACAGTTTTACAGACGATCATGTTATCATGCATGCAGATGTATGGATGAGGATTTTCATCCATAGTCTTGAAGGTGAGGCTAGAAAATGGTTTAGGGCCCTTCCTCTTGGATCTATTGATGGGATTGAGGCTTTGGATAGTGCCTTTTTGAGACAATGGGGAGACAAAAAGGACTTCATGTATTACATGACTGAGTTTGGGTCTTTGAAGAAAAGGAAGGAGAGTCTGTCTCTGACTTCTCCAAAAGATTTAATAAAATGTACAATAAGATCCCCACTGGGATAAATCCCTCTGAAGCCTCTGCAAAGATCACTTATGCCAGTGCTTTTGATCCTGATTTCTGCCTCCTACTGAGGGAAAGGAGAGCCACCACTCTGTATCACAAGCAGAACACAGTCGTGGAAGTAGAGTCTAACATATTGGTTGTTGACTGACTCAGGAATACGACTGACAAAGACGTATCAAGGAGAAGAACAGAGGCCTCCCCATCCCATTCCTCTCCCCTTCCCCTTCAAATGGATGAGGTAACTAAAGTACTGAAATCCCTTTCAGTTAGGATGGAGAGGTTGGAGTTAGAGGGGAAGCCCACGTACATAAACCCCCAAAATACTGATAACAAAGGTTTCAGGAGGCTTGGTAACAATATGCCACAGACTTTGCCGAGGGAACAAAGAAGCAAAGACAGGGATGATCATAGGATTCAGACCCCTCTCCAGAATAGCCTAGTTTCTCATGAGGAAGGGGAGGATGTGGATGAACTCGACCCTAAGATCCACTGCATCGAGGACACTTCCCCTTTTCCTCATTTGACGCAATCTA
>ML799852.1:89879-102272 GCA_009831015.1 Picea engelmannii | reverse complement strand
CTTAGATGGCTCCTTTGTTTGTAAATATTGTCCTTTTGGTTCTTTGTTTATTTTTTATTATTTTTCAGCTTAGTAAATGACTCCATTGCCCAATAGCAAGGCACTGAAGCTGCAAATGAGTTCTTAGATCATCAAAGGGACGACTCTATCCCCCATGGAGCCTAATGTTAACATTAATTCTTGTTAAGAGGGGTGGGTTGCTTTCTCTCCTTTGAGCCCGTAGCCCGAGTTGCGAAGAAGTAGGCCTAAAAGTCCAACAAAGGCATTTTGTCCAAGGATGCGGTCGTGAGCACATTGTGCAATGCATAAAATCTCAATTTCGGGCTTAAAATGTTAGTGAACGCATGACCCAGTGCCCGACGGCGAGGATCGATCAATGGAGTAGATCGTCGGTTGGTGGATATTTGCGGCCGACGAAATTATGCCATGTTGAGCACAGGAATCGGGCCCGCAATCTTGCCGAAGAAGTTCAGGGCCATCCAATCAAGGAGGGACATGTGGTGCACGATTGGGCTCTATCGTCACTTCGCCCATCATAACGTTGAAGAGCAAGGATCAACTCCCTCCCATCCACGAAACATGAAGCATCGAAGGCGTCCAGGATTCGGGCCCACAGTATCACCGAAGAAGTTTAGGGTCGTCCGATCAAGGAGGGACACGTGGTGCACGATTGAGCTCTATTGCCACTTCACCCATCATGACTTTGAAGAGAAAGGATCAACTCCCTCCCATCCATGAAATGTGAAGCGCCGAAGGCGTCTAGGATTCAGGCCCACAGTATCGCCGAAGAAGTTCAGGGTTGTCCGATCAAGGAAGGATACGTGGCACATGATCGAGTTCTATCGCAGCTTCACCCATCGCGACCTTGAAGCACTTTTTCTCTGCAGCTGGGATCCCCAAAGTGTGAAATGTCGAAGGCATCCAAGATTCGGGCCCACAGTATCGCCAAAGAAGTTCAGGGTCGTCCGATCAAGGAGGGACATGTAGCGCACAATTGAGCTCTATTGCCACTTTTCCCATCGTGACTTTGAAGAGCAAGGATCAACTCCCTCCCATCCATGAAACGCGAAGTGCCGAAGGTGCCTCTAGGTGCTGGCCCACATTCATAGCACTGGGTCATATGGAAAAGGGACAAAGCATATGACGAGGCATGGAGCCAATGCGTTCAAGGAAAAAGGATCGTGGTCGTCAGTTTTAGAGCCAATCCAACCGTTGATCTTGGAGGGTCGTTTCGCGAGATTGGGCACCAGGAAATTTGAAGGCAGGGGAAGTAGAAATCCTCGAAAGAAGAAATGTCGTAACACCCTTGGAGAGAGGTGTCAGTTCATGGCCCTGGGTTACATTGATGGCGGTGCTAGAAGAAAGGGAGGATAGCCTCTGAGCCTTAGAGAGCAAGCACGTGGTTTTCTCCTGAGCATATCATCTCAGCCACTCCCTGGGGAAGCAATTAATGAAAATCGAGTAGAAAGGTGAAACCTCAGCTCGAGCCATAAACGAAAGGTATGGGAGGCCTGGAGCAATCAGCCCGTGGTACCCTTGTGTGCAGGCCCCCCTTGCAAGAGCCATGCTGAGTTAAGGTGGCGTCTGATGAAGGTTCTCCGTCCAGGTTTGACTGAAGAGACGCCATGCCTTGGAGGTTCGAGCACACCTCTGTTGGGCAAATTTTTCTGAGTTTATATACTCAATTTTTCTATTTTTGTAAGCATCAATGGTAGAGAAAAGCTCCCAATTATAAATTTTTAATAGATGCTCTAGTTCTCTGGTTATGTATCTGTATGTGAGATTTCTTGTTTTATAACAGACAATTTTCTTATCCCATCTAGTTTCATCTCATACTAAGAGAGTTCATGATCATCTAATTCGCATGGATTACTGTGACTGTGTTAAGATAAAGGATTTATTGTAACACCATTATATTCTCCAGTGTTGCCTACATTTGAGCATAAGAAGTTCTCACGTTCAAGTTTTTCTTCTCTATGTTGTTAGAAGCTCAATGCCTACAACAGCCCTCAACTTTTCCTCACATAAGTCTTCCTCCTATTCACCCTTACTACAACTCATTGTCTGAAGTTTAACTAAGACCTCACCTACCTGTGCATTTCCAACCTAGTTTCAGAGTTAGAACGATATTGTTTCGAGTTTTCTTCCACTTGATCACCCTCTATAAACAAATCGTGGCATAAACTAATGGGCGTCGGGCTCTGTTCTTGCTGCAATCCAGTAGTGACTTCCAACGCCAACATCACCCACCATCCATAACTTATTCTCTAAAAGAAAAATCTAAGGTTCAAGCAATCAAATATCACATCGGGCATTAACAACAAGTTATCCAACTTTGAAAGGACAACCTGACCATAGAAAAAAATCGAATGAAACAAAAAGCAAATCAACATCGTAGTGAAAGAAGTTTTGAAGTAGGGGATTGGGTATTTTTAAGACTACATCCATACAAACAGATGTCCCTCAAGCAGCCTAAGAAGGATAATGAATTATCACCGAAGTACTATGGACCTTATAAGGTGTTGCAAAATATTGGTACTATGGCATACAAATTGGAGTTGTCTACATCTTCGTGGGTATACCCTGTTTTCTATGTTTCATGCTTAAAGAAGGTTATAGGTGACAAGATCCCAGTTCAAACTATATTTCTAGAACTTGATGAGGAAGGAAAAATCATATTGGACCCTGAATCTATCACTGACACAAGAATTTGCCCGCTAAGGAATATATCAATTTCAGAGTATCTCATTAAGTGGAAGAAACTACTTGCTGAAGATTCCAAATGGGAAGATGTGTCTTTTATACAGAAGCATCCAGAGCTAATCAAGTGTTGAGGACAACACTTATCTGAAGGGAAGGGGCATGTTAATCCCTAATTTGTGGTACATTACCCCTTAATTGGGGTATATTACATTAGTATTATTATTTTATTTATGTCAACTTGGGTCCATTAGTTGTAATTGTACCTCCTAGTCTTTTATATATATGAAGGAGACCTTTTCATTTGTAATCATCTTGTAATTGTGGATTCATATGATGTATAAGGAGGTTTCCCCCTCGAATAGACTTATTATATGAATTTCTCTCTTTGTCAAGGCGTTGAATACTTATTCTAAGTTTTTTATGCTATTTTGATATTTGGTTCTTAATAGAGATGGACTCAAACTACTGCATTCTCTCCTAGAGGAATATCTTGGAGAGTGATGAAGATTCCTGTCAACACTTTTTTCTTCTCTCATCATGATATCTGTGTCTTCCTAACCTATTTGTCTTTGTCTCCTTATCCATCTTTTTCTCAATTTTTTTCAAGATTTGTAGCAACTTGATGTTGAAGTCTTCTTGTTCCTCCTTGGATTTCATAAGCCTGTCATTATCAACTTGATAAATTTGGATGTCCTTTTGCAAAAATTTTATGGTCTCTACCAAGTTCATGATCTCTTCTAAGACTTCCCTATGTCCATTGGATTATGTACATTGAACACCCATATCAACATACAACCTTTCCATTTCTTCATCCTGACTATAGGTTCTCTGTGCACTTGCCATGCTTTTAATCTCTGCATTGATCCTACCTTGAACTAATTGCTATTAATTCTACAAAACGTGCATTCAACAATATTTGTTAGATTAATTAATGCGACAATTTTATGAACACTATGTACAATCTATCATAAACATTTCTTTTATTTTTCCTTTGGATGATTTTTAACATCCAAACTCTAGTGTCCACACCTGTGCATTGTTTTTTTTGTGCACATCACAACCATATACTAGACACCAATGGTTTTCCATGCAAAATCGAATTTGCAATGCGCAACACCAATACTTAATGCACAGGTCTATTTGATGCTAATCTCTGAACCATACAAGTCCAATTTTGAACTAATTTGTATAATACCATAATGTAACATCCCCAACCTCTTAGGCTAGTCCAAGTCACACAATATCAACTTATGTCACTAGGATATTCTTTGTAGCATCCCAAGCTCACTATTGGACAATGCTACTTCAAAATTCCTAGTGCGTGGATACTACTTATAATGCTCCCTATTACAAGTAGACCAAATTCACTGTGCATAACCTTAAGGTATTGTGCCTAGAATCGTGTTGAGTCTCTCTCTACGAGTACACTTCTTTTAATACAATAATAACAATGGTATAAATGTCACAAATCATGTGCATGATTTATCTCTTCAGTACACACATATATAATGTTGTGCGCGCAACACTCTGCACATGAAGTACTACTACACTTGCAATCAATTCAATGTTTTTTGGCACAGGGGTAGACCTAGGGTTCAACGCTACAACAACACACCAACAAAATCCTAACTACCGGCCCTTTCGGCAACACCTGCAAAGTAGATGAAGTCTCACCTGAGGTAGAGGCAAGGGTGGTTGCAGGACTCAGATGTCTACAACCTTAGCTGGGACACAGACCTGTGATTCTATCACTTAATAGAGAACTTAGCAGTTAATCTTCATGAATATTTAGTCTTAGTATACTTCGCAGATAGCACAGAGCAGCACAACATTTACTTAGATCTAAGATCTTTCAGCACTTAGTAACAGTAAACAAATCAGATCCTGTAGATCAACACTAAGAATATTCATACATATCAAAGCTAACATTCATTCATAGCTCATAAGCACAAAGCATAAATATATCTATCTAAACACATCAAAGCACTTAGCAAAGGAAGAGACAAGCACATCAAGTCGAGGCACAGAGCACAACACACAGATTTACCGTGGTTCACCCCCACCCTAGGGCTACGTCCACAAAGTCTTCTTCTTTATTAATGTCTTCAATTGGTTGCAACACAAAGCCTCCAAACCTTACTGCGCATAGGAAAGAAGATCTGCGCAGCTCGCTAGATCCTTCTTCCTTGCCTTATAGCACAAATCCTTCTATAGTCTCTCACAGGGACTTGCACTCAGCTCTGCAAGTCTTACACAAAATTCACAAAGCCTTACAATACTTGATCACACCGATCCAACCATTAGCACTTTAGACAAATTGCACTAAGAAATCACCAAGTGCACTAAGAAAAAACTTCTATTATTTCTTTCATTGCCTATCTATTTATACATTACAAAAGTGGGCCTAAGCATGGGTGGACCCACAGGTCGACATCCCTTCCCCATTACATTAACCCAAAACCCTAAAAGGACCCAAAAAGGGGTCTAGCTTCCATGATTTCCGCTTCATGTTGCACTCCATCTTTGACAAGTTGTCGAAGTCCAAAAAATGGTCAAATATGACCAAGTGTTCCTCAAAAATTGGTCAAGGGCCAACAGGCCCCCAACGCTCACCTATGACTCATCTCGAGTCACTCAGGTTTGGGTAACTCTGCCTGAAAGGTCTCGATCTTGGCTCGAGCTACTTCGACTTGTCTCTATGCTATTGCTTCTTGCTCAGCAAACTCCTGAACAACCGCTTCCCTGATAGGTCCTTCCAGTTGTTTCTCGACTGTAGCAACTACTTGTTTGAGTAGTGTTCCTTGGCCTTAAATTTATTCAAACAATAGGTAGGCTTCCTCCTGGCTCGGTTGGAGTTTCTGGGTGACTTCCATCACTCTGTTCTGTGTGGTAAGAATGAGTTGTTGGGAAGTGCGTTGTTCCTAGGATCTCTTCATCCTCTCGATGGGTGATAGGAGCTTGAGCTGCGCCTGTACTGTATCAGCTTGCTACTTTGCTTCTTGGAGTTGGGACTTCAGTTTTTTCAACTCTGGGTCTTCAAATAGTTGTTCATATATATGTGTTCTTATGCTACTTAGTTGTTTACATTCTGCAGCAAGTGTTTTAATCCTCTCGACTGCGTTTTGAGCATTCAATTCTCGCTGGTCAACCACTTCTTGCAGAGTTTGTGGTATGGTCTGAAGCTCTAATTCCATGACCCTTTGTTGAAGTTGTTGAATAACTTCAACCAGCTTCGTCACTTGGCGCTCTATGGGATCTTAGGCCTTCTTCTCTAATTCGGTCATAGAGTGAAATGATCTGTTGACTGCTTCTTCAATTCCTATCTACTTTGCGAGCATATTCTCTTTCTATTTTTGGATCTTCTCCCTGTCTTCTTCAAATTTTGCTTGGAGATCATTCTTCTCTTGTTGCGCGGTTCAGCGTTGTTCAGTAAGTTCCTTCTGTGCTTTCTTTAGGGCCTGGGTGGCCTACGCTTTTTCTTCCTGAGCACGTCAAAGGTGTACTTTGACTATATCAGCAATCTTGTGTAGTTGAACTGATTCATCTCCCGCTTTTGTTGTTCCTTCTGGCAGAGGTGCAATAGAGGTTGCTCAGCTAGACTCCTTGGAGTGTGATATCAATCTGATATACATTTGTTCCTGCTTCGCGTCCTGCTTCTCTATGATTTCCTTTGAAGCATCATTGACCATTGCAACAATGAAATCAAAATCATCCAACGTGAGGGCAATTCGCATCTTGGTTACAGGGGTTCTTGGCTTCTTTCTGGAGGAAGATTTCAGAGGTGAGACCTTCCTTTTCTTCGATGAATCTTCTTCGTCCCGAGGCGGTGGTACTTCGACTCTCTGGGTTTCTATACCTTCTTCGTCAACCTGTTTCATCTAGTGTAATGGAAGTCGTCCTTATAGATAGGCTGTCAACATCCTAGACTTCTTCTGTCTTCTTCGTCGACTTTTCTTTCTTTGTCTTACCGAACCCAGGTGTATCCTGTGTAGTTCCGGGGTTGTCGATGTCAAACATTTCTGTGAGGTCTGTTGGAACAAGGAGGTCCACTGACCATTCTTTGGTGATCTCTTCCAAGTCTTCTTTTGTCATCTTATAATAGGATTGAAGTTGTTCCTGGTGCTCATCAGTGCGTGGGGTTAGGTATATAAAGTGGTGGTCCACGCTGAACTTTATCAGAGGTCGGAATCTATGTAAAGTGTTCAAGTTTATGCGTGGTTCGCTCCTTATGGATGCTTTCACTTGGTTATAGTACGTGTGGAAAATGACATTTGATTTCCATTGCTTTCCCATGTCATTCGAGTACCATAATGTACTGAACTTCATGGCTAGTGGCTCAAAGGGGTCCAGGTCCGGGAAGGTTGTGCCTTCCAGTAGATCCAATGCAACAAAATCGATCAGTATCAGAAGCCAGCTAAAATGGAATTCATGCCCCTAATCCTGGGCTTCTATGCAGTCAATCTCCAATTGATTCACCAGGTACTTCTCCCAGTTCAATTGTAGTCCCTTGGCGCACTTTCCTGCAAGGTCAACTACAAAGCCAGATACTTGTTTTGATCGATTCTTGCGTACCAACTTCTATGTGATTAGTTGGCATGCGAGGCGCACTGCTCCACTTTCAATGGAAGCTACCTTGTAGCCTCTTGCGCCTTTCTCAACATTTTCATAGGCTTCTTTGATCTTCTACGCAAGAGAACGATCTGCGGTATTTCCAAGATAGTACTCATGGGGATCAGGGCCCTCCATGATAAACTCGATGATCCTATTGATCAGCGCAAGATCAACAGTTATGCGACAGTCTAACCACAAGTATCCTCCGTGGTAACTTGCTCGCAGTAGTTTTACACAAGCATTCACCTCCTGGTGTCTGCCGAAGTGCAGTACTTTCATGATGTTGAGCAAAGTAGACTACGCCAAGTTCATCGTCCATTGTTGAGAGATGAGCTTCGAATTCTTTCCCTTAGTTCTCATCAAGTACTTATAGGGGGTGAGAATGTTGTATGGTCCCCCAGGTTGAAGTCGAAAAACTTCAACATTGTAACCTTGTCTTGATCTGCACGGTAGGTGCGCACTCCTTTCGGTAGGTATGCAGTGACTAGGGTGTATTCAAAGTCTCTAGGGACACGGTCCCTGTTAATCTCACCACTTAGAGGGGGTATGTATGCTGGTAGGATGGATGGCACTAACTTTCCATTGGCTATGTCGTCCTTATGCTTAGTTCTTCTTTCTGCGCGACTCGAGATGTTCCTGCTCGAGAAGTCGACAGGGAGGCTTGCACTCCTCCCGTCAATGATTCTTGGACTCCGGTGGACATTCTTATTTCCAACATGGTTCTCTCAGTCATTAACTTAAGAAGGACCTCTGTGATGGATTCCTCAATTTTGGTGAGCTCGTCAGACATACGCACTCGGGAAAGATAATTTGGGTCACGATGATCTCAAAATGCTGCACTAGGATGAAAAATCTGCTTGCACACTAGTTCTGTGGGCTTCAATTTCTCAGTTGGAAAAAGTGATCTTCGGGCACGACGCGACGAGCTAAATAGGAAATTTTTCAATGGTCTTCTTGCAACGGGTATGAATCTTTCATGAATGTTGATCCATTCGTTATGGCGTGGTCCAATGGTCTGGTAGTGATATTGTAATTCTTTTTTTCCTGTTCAGTGTGGAAGTCAAACAAGTCTATCGGTCCAATGGATATATTTCTTTGCCACGACGAAGTGCCATATGTTGCTATTCTGGTATCCCGACGAAGCTCAATTTCTGTGATTTTTCATTCTGCGAAGTTCCCTATGGAATCTTCTGTAACTTTTCAATCTTGGCTCTCTTCTTACTTAGTTTCCTAGCCTTCTTCCTAGTGAGCTTCATCTCAATCATCCTTTTTTCATTATGATCCTTATCCTCTCTCGACATAGTCACTTCGCGATGCTAAGATTCTTTCTTCAGATCCAAGGGTAATACACCATCATATGGATTAGGTATTTCGGTCTTCTGTGGTTCCTCTAATATGCTTATAGCTTCGACATCCAAGTCCATGGTGTTTAATAGCTTAGATATCTTATCTTGTTCTTCCATCAAGTAGGCGATCTTTCTAGTCATAAATTCCATGAGTTCTTGCTTCTTTTGTTCTAGGGATTCATTTTCTTCTTTTCTTTGGATCTAGTCTTTTTCAATCCAGATCTTGCCTAACAAAGCTGGAAATGGGGCATAGTCCTCAATAAATCTAATAACTTCGAATTATTCCTCCGTCAAAGTTCTATGGGTACTCATAGCTATCCGGGTAATCCTGCCACATAGGGTTACCATTTTTCCTTTAAACAATCATATTTTTCCCAATGAAGGAACCATAACAGGCCTTCGTAGGGTTTCCCAAGTAATTTCTATCATAATGTTCATCTATGTTCCCTCATCCAGAGCACAGTTAATGTTGAAGTCTCCTATTCTTACTTCGATTTTCTCCTTTTCTTTGAAAATCTCTGACAAACTGACATCTTTATGTTCATCCAGGGTTTCTTTCATTTTCAGCAACATAATCTCTGATTCTTTCTGGGGTTCCTCTATAATCTTAGTCTCTTGACATCCTTCAGGGTTTGCTTGCTCTCTATTCATATTTTCAAGTCTAGCAATCATTCTAGGGCAATCCAATACTTCATGGTCCATAGCCTTACAATATAGGCAACTAGGGTTTCTCCCGGGGAATTCCTTAGCAAGATGTCTTGGTCTTCTGCAACTGTAACAAAGAGTTAATCCTCTCTTTCTCTTCAAAGATCCCCAACTTTTCTTATACTATGCGTTGGATCATAATGGCAAACCTGCAAAAATTTCTTTCTAGGATCCTGCATCCATTGGTTAGTCCAAAAATTCTTTCTATGCATAGGTATAACATATCTATCATTATTCTTATCAGATCTATTCATATCAAACGTTCTGTCATCTAATAATGCCCTATTTTTCAAGCTAGAACAAAATCTATCAAGCATACCTAAATCCATACTTTAGAAACAAAATTTTCCACCTCTTTTACTTCTACAGGGCACAAAGCTTCTAGATCTAACAACTTTTAACTATTCTTACCTTTATCGAAGCACAGTGCTTACATATCTTACTTCTTTTCTTCAATATCAACCTTTTTTCTTGTAGATGTGACTTCTTTCCTTCAGATCTGTCCTTCCTTCTTCATCACATATATTTTTAGATCAAGTGGATCACTGCGCACTAGGGCATAGATCCATGCACACAACTTTTACAATTTCAGGACGAATCTTTGCACAAAACTTCTTCTGCTCAATTCCAAGCAATAATACTTTCAGTCCCGACAACGGAACCATTTGTTGGCATAGGGGCATACCCAGGGTTCAACACTACAACAACGCACCAACAAAACCCTAACTATCGACTCTTTCGGCAACACCTGCAAAGCAGATGAAGTCTCACCTGAGGTAGATGCAGGGGTGGTTGTAGGACTCAGATGTCTGCAACCTTAGCTGGGACACAGAAATGTGATTCTAACACTTAACAGAGAACTTAACAATTAATCTTCATCAATATTCAGTCTTATTATACTTTGTAGATAGCACATAACATCACAACATTTACTTAGATCTAAGATCTTTCAACACTTAGTAACAGTGAACAGATCAGATCCTGCAGATCATCACTAAGCATATTCATACATATCAGAGATAACATTCATTCATAGCTCATAAGCACAAAGCATAAATATATCTATCTAAACACATCAAAGCACTTAGCAAAGGAAGAGACAAGAACATCAAGTCGAGGCACAGAGCACAACACAGATATTTACCGTGGCTCACCCCCACCCTGGGGCTACGTCCACAAAGTCTTCTTCTTTATTAATGTCTTCAATCAGTTACAACACAAAGCCTCCAAACCTTATTGCGCACAGGACATAAGATCTGCGTAGCTTGCTAGATCCTTCTTCCTTGCCTTATAACACAAATCCTTCTACGGTCTCTCACAGGGACTTGCACTCAGCTCTGCAAGTCTTACACAAAATGAAAAAAGCCTTACAATACTTGATCACACCGATCCAACTCTTAGCACTTTAGCCAAATTGCACTAAGTAATTACCAAGTGCACTAAGAAACAACTTCTACTGTTTCTTACATTTCCTATCTATTTATACATTACAAAAGTGGGCCTAAGCATGGGTGAATCCACGGGCTAACATCCCTTCCCCATTACATTAACCCAAAACCCTAAAAGGACCCAAAAAGGGGTCTATCTTCCACGATTTCCGCTTCGTGTTGCACTCCATCTTTGACAAGCTGTCGAAGTCCAAAAAATGGTCAAATATGACCAAGTGTTCCTCAAAACTTGGTCAAGGGCCAACAATGTTGCACACAAATTCTATCACTAAAACAAGGAAAGTTCTTACTAAGGTGACAATGGTAGGATCTTCCATTGTTACACAAGATTTGGGAGTCTTGTGTTGGGCTTTGCACAAGTACAAATCTTGCAATAACAGGCTTCAATCCCATAGACGAGGCTTCCTTTGCTTGAACTTGGTTGTGACTATTGGAGAAATTTATATTTTCGACACACTAGTTCAGTGGGAGTTAACTGACTAGTTCTATTTTAGACTTTTTATTTTTACCATCACTATTATGCATGCATGCATTCCTAAGGAAAGATAATTGCTTGATTTCTTTTCTTAATTATGGAATGTTTTTCCCTATATATGAGTGGATTCCACTCATTCATTGTATTATATTTGATCATGATCTATGTATCAATCATTAGCTCATTGGAGTAGTGTGAATATATTTTCTCATTCTTCCATATTGAATCTATCTTCCTTTCTTGATAATCTTTGTTTGTACTTGCTTTAGCTAGATCTCCTGTGCATGTTTCCATGAAACATTGACATGGTATCAGAGCTATGTTGCTTGGAGCAAGTCAGACAAGCCAAAGAATAAAGAAAATAAGGGTTTTGGCGAGCTAAATCCGTGGTTGTACATTTCAGCAGTGATTTCTCCAAACATATAACGTTTTTGAGGAAACGAACTGCTTAGAAAGTAAATCAGACCATTTTGGAAGTGGGTTTTCAACCGTTTGGCGAGATTCTTCATCGTTTTCTCAGAAAGTAAGCCGCAAGATAGCCTCCTAAAACTGATACGAATCCGTGGACGTACCTTTCTACAATGATTGCTCCCAAAAATATTATGTTTTTGAGGAAACAGCCTGCTCGAGAAGTAAATCAACCCATTTTGGAAGTGGGATTTAAAATGTTTGCCAAGATTCCTCACCATTGGCTCAGAAAGTAAGCCGCGAGATCATCTCTTGAAACTGATACGAATTCTTAATTTCTTAATTTTTCACTTGCAGATTGAGAGTAAATTTTTAGGGGTTCTTAGAAACAGTGGAAGAGATGAAAATTATACAGTCAAAATTGGTGTTAATCCTCACACCATACAATTATTTTGATTGGAAGCCCAAGGTAGAATTCCAACTCAGAAATAAAGGATTGTATAACTTGATGATGGCGAAAAAAACATAACCTACATCAACGATTGAGAAGATGAGATGGGTGAATCGTAAGGATGAGGCCACAAGACTACTTCTTGAGTTAATCTCCATTGATTTGTGGTTTCATGTTGCCACATGTAAGACTCCAAACGAGATTTGGAGCACCTTGGAAGGACTCTTTGGAAAGTAGGATGAGATG
>ML799852.1:38583-74436 GCA_009831015.1 Picea engelmannii | reverse complement strand
CCCTTATAATATTACTACAAAATTACAATATTTTACAATGAATTTTTTCCCAATATTTATGTTCAAGGGTGCTTCCCCCAAATCCCCCGCCAGGGGGGGCTACACAAATTTTTTTCGCGCCCCCCCCCCCCTCCCCTGGATGCTCCGACGATAGTTGTGGGGGGGAATCCCCCCCACACACCTCGTTAAGGAATGGGGTCCAAGAATGATTGAAACAAACCTCTGAATCAAGAAGATAATCAAGCTCCACAACCAATAATCTCCCACTTGGAGACTGATCACAACAACTCCACTGTTGTTGTACTTGTTGGACTATACTCCACCTTGGACCTGAAAAATTTCTCATCTTCACCTTCATTCTTGAATACCAACTGAAACTGAGAAGGAACTTGGTTTCTCCTTGGTTACTCCCTTTATTAACATGTCTGAAGGATTTTGGATAGTATGTATCTTCTCCAACTTCAAATGTCCATCTTCCAAGATGAATTGTATGAAATGGTATCTGAGTTGTATATTCTTAGTCTTTGAATGGAAGGTTGAGTTCTTTGCAAGATGAATGACACTCTCATTTTAACATTACAACATGTTATTCTCCTGCTTCTTTCTCAATTCCTTCATACCCCATGATTGTTGCATATAAATCTCTTCCTCCAAATCCCCATGGAGAAAAGTTGTTTTTACATCTAACTGTTCAAGATGAAAATATTCTACTGCCACAAGAATTAAAATAGTCCTAATTGAAGTTTTTATAGTGCAAGTTGTAGGTTGGGAAAATCCCGACCCAACCACGTAAACACGTGCTACAACTTGAGAATCCTACACCCAATGTCACCTCGATGTAGGTCTTGCACTTCAAGGGTGACTAGGTCACTCTAGGGAGGTAATCCTGGTGACCCTAGGGGGATTAAGACATATATGGAGGGAAGTGAGAATTAAGCCTCTAGAGGTCAAGTCTAAATGAAAAGGAAGGTAGGGAGAGATTCTTTTCAATTCAAGTAATGGATTCCCCACAGGCATAATGACTAAACAATGGCATTATGAGGATAAATAAAGCAAGTTGTTATAATATGAGTTTTCTGCAAAAAATTGAAGCCTAATGGTTGTAGCATTCAGCGGAAAACAACAACAAAATTAACCATGAAAAGTTTCTAGATGCACCCTAGTTAGTGGAATAAATGAGGAAAGTTAGAGAGTTGGTCTAGGGTTAGTTTAGGAGTTATGAGAGTTTTAGTATCTAGGGTTATGCAACCTTAATGGATGTAGATTAAATTTTTTGACAACAATTCAAGTGTTGGGAGAGAGGGGACACCCTAGTGGGGGAAGACTCCTCTAAATGAGACAAATCAACTTCAAGCAAGAGAACTTTCAAAAGGTCAAAGATTACGTTTCCCAAGGAAATGATTTTATATCTCCAATGAAAAAATGAATATGACTAGTGCCTTTACTATTGGGCTAATGGAGTCAAAGGAGCTTAGAGAAGCTACCTCCTTGGGGGTGTAATCCGTTTTATTTCCGAATGCAATTTTATCTAAGATAGGGTTTAAGCTAAGAGGGTGTCTGCCCTTATACTTCTCTTAGCAAACATGTGTCTAAGCAATAAGATGAAGCATAAAATGATGAAGACTAAAGTGGGGGTGTATGCCCTTATACTTCCCACCTAGTTCCTAGCACAATAACCTTAACTTGAAACAAATGATAGCAAGAAGGTAAAAACAATACCAATTCAAGGGAAAATGCCAAGATAATCCCCCACAATAGCAAATAGAATATCCTTCCAAAGCTAGCGCATCACTTCTTCCATCAACCATTCATAACTATAGCCATACAAAAGTTCGCAAGAGATAAAAGAGCCAAGGAGATCGAAAATTTTAGACCAAGCCTCTCACAAGAGGGAGAGTTATGTTTCAAAATTAGATCTTATGATCTCTATATATACAAAAATTAGCTAACATAGCTTGTCCACAAAATAATGATTAAAACACAATATTAGGGGTCAACAACCCTAATCTTTCCCCCTTAACAAAATAATATTAAACAATTCACTTAAAATTTCACTTTTTTCACAAATTAAACCCTAATTTAGGAGGACATCACCCATTTAGGGGATGTTTTGCCACTTTGAGGAGTTTGTTGGTGTTGGAGAAGCATGGATGGGCCTCCAAAGGCCATGTGTCAAAATCTAGGTGATCTTATCATGGTGAAGACCCTCTTCTCCTCAAAAATTCCAAGTGTAAATGAGTGGCACCTCACCACCAAGCCCTAGCCCCCAACATCATGACATCATGCTCAAAACTAGAACATTTTTCCCCTCATGGGAAATTTTTTTGTCAAGTAAAAGGTGGGCTAGGTTGTCCAAGTCATCATCAAGGCCATCCAAGTCATATTTTTCTCATCTGGCATGCAGGCCCTTGGCATCCAACCTGTGGGCTTGTAGCCCCATGGAAGCCCAAGCTAGGTTTGTTCTCCCAAAACTGTCCACCAGCTAGGTCCTGCAAAGACAAATGAACATTCCCTCCAAGGATCTCAAGTAATAACTTCATGATAAGTGGATCCAATCAATAAATATGTCATCTACACATGTGCATCAAATATCACTATATTAAACAATTAACATCTTAGAGGCATTATGTGACTTGTCAAGCTTAAGTATGGGAAGTTTGACAAGGTGTTCTATTGGGTAGATCTTTCCCTAGTTCAAGGAGAGCCTCCAAGAGGTCCCTCTCTAAGCCATTTAAGTGTGTGAGGTGGATGGGGTCAAGACTCAATGGGAAAAGGGTTGATGACATACTAGGGGTCGCAATGTCTCATTCATGGGTGCCTTTGTAAAGGGTGTGTGGTACCTTCATCCACAATGCACTTTTTCCAAGCCCATCATTAACCTTTTATCTTTATTTCTTTATAGTTTCTTTAATGATAGCATAAGGATAGATTAAAGGTCACTGCCATGGCGTGGTGACCAAGTGGTGGCAATGTCACCCACAAATACCTAATGGAAATGAGAAGGTTGGATCGTCATGAGACCCCCCTTTCTCTCACCCATGCAACTGAGAGTCACTACCCTGACATGTGACCAAATGATGACACTATCATACCACTAGATATCCATGGACGTGATAAGTTGGCTCATGATGAGACCTCCTATCCTTCAACCTACCTTTCAAGTATTTCATTATTATATTATGGGTCCCATTTATTCAAAGATAAGTGTTTTATTTCTTTCTTGGGTGATCCTTGGGCGAAGCATATGGAAGGTTTATATATGGATTTTATCTTTTATCCAATACCAACCCCTCTAGACCTTTATCCCCTTCTTCCCATAGAACGAGGGACAACCCCTTCTTGGGTCAATACACACTAAAATCCAAGAGATAAGGAAATATAGGGGAATAAAAATGAAAAATGGTAAGTATGAACGAGGACGGTACAATGGCTCATTAATGGATTTCCCATTAGAAAACCCATTCCCAAATAATACCACTTACTAGGGCACAAATGTCAACCACCAAGGTGAAGCAAGGAAAAAATCATAATGTCCAATCACATATCATGAAATCTAGATCAATATAAGATACAACATATTCAAATGGCTTAGGTGTTGAAATTATTCTCACCATAATATTGACTTGTACCTCATGGATCAAGGCCCACTACCTTGTGGAAGCCAACTGGTGTGGTGGATGCCATCTGTAAACCTGTGACCATCTATGGTGGTGAGTGGGTTTTCCATCCGTGAAAAGGGTACTTATGGTCATGTTGTCTCTTGGCACTCCATATCTGCAACTTGAGGGCCTCGAGACATCATCTCCTTAGTTATCCACAAAATGGGGATAATAGAATTCATCTTAACAACATAAAAAAATATTTCATCAAAATATATACCTTTCTTTTGTGAAAACCCCTTTAAAACAAGTCTAGACTTGTATTGCTTTTATCCTCCATCTTCTTCCTTCAACCTATAAACCCATTTATTTTGCAATGAATTTTTTCCTGTAGGAAACGAAACCAAGTCCCAAGTCTGGTTATTTACCAATCAATCCATTTCCTTTTTCATGCCTTGCTCCCACTTCTTTTTAGTGTCTACCTGCATTGTCTCTTCATAAAATTATGGTTCACTATAATCAATCAAAAATAAATAATACAATAAAGGAGAGTATCTTTTAGGGGGTCTACTTAACCTGGTATATATTCTAACAACACTTGCAAGAGTTTAAGGTACTTGTTTCTCTTGTAGTTGTACATTTTGATTTTCTAGTACATTTGGAATTTATTTTCCAGTGATCTCATCAAGCATTGAGTACTCTGGTTTTTCCTTTTCCTGTTTCTTTCCCTGCAACTAATCTTTGTACATGACCTTCTCGTTGAATATGGCATCTCTAATCCTAATTATTTTGTGATTTTCATAATCCCATAAGTGATAACCAAAATCATTAACATTGTATCCAATAAAGGTACACTTCTTGGATTTTTCCTCAAGCTTTTTTCTATTTTCTTTATTAATATGGAAAAATGCTTCACAACCGAAAGTCTTCAAAAATGAATAGTTTACCTTTTTACCTGTCCATGCCTCCTCTGGAATTCCACCATCCAAAGAACTTGAAGGTCCTTTGTTTATCAAGTAAATAGAAGTATCTACAACATCTGCTCAAAATTTTAAGGTAAATCGTGCATGCAATGTCATACTCCTTGCATGCTCCATGATTGTCCTATTCATCCTTTCTGACACACCATTTTCTTGTGGTGTTCCTCGAACTGTATTTTCTCTACATATCCCATGGTATGAATAGTAATCATAAAAGTCCTTGCTGCAATATTCACCTCCATTTTACAATCTGAGACACTTGAACTTTTTTCCCGTCTCATTCTCAACCAAACCTTTCCATTTTTAAAAGTGTCAAAACATCAATTTTTTGTCGAATGCAATAAACCCAAGTTTTCTAGTTGCATCATCAATAAAAGTAACATAATAATGAGAGCCACCAAGAAATGATACCTGAGTTGGTCCTCATACACCTATGTGCACAAGCTCTAACCTTTCACTCTTCTTTTCTTTTCCAACTCTGAAAAATATGGCTCTCTTCTATTTTCCATAAACACAGTGCTCACAGAAATCCAAATCAATATGTTTAAGATCTGGAAACAAATTCTTTTTCTGAAGTATCTGCATCATGTTCTCACTCATGTGTCCAAGCCTATGATACCAAAGAGTTGTATTCACTCCTATAGAAGCTAAAGAGATAGAAGAATCAATGTTACCAGTACATAAATACAATGTACCTACCTTCTCTCATTTTTCTATCACCAATGATCCTTTGGTGACCTTCCACGCCTTATCTATAAATATGGATATTCAACCTTCACTTACCAACTTCCCTGTTGAAATTAGATTTTTCCTTAGATCTGGAACATTTCTTACCTCTTTCAACAACCATCAGTTTCCATTCTTTTTCTTTATTTGTACATTTCCCATTCCAACAATTTTTCATGGTGCAACATCACCCAAATGAGCCTATCCAAAATCACCTTGAACATAATATAGAAAATGTTTCCTATGGGGTGTGGCATGAAATGAAGCCCCTGAATATACTACCCAAGACTCAGAAATATTATCTATAGAAAGAATCAAAGCATATTGTAACACAACACCTGTTACATTTGTTTCTTGATTTTTCTCCTGTTGTTCGTCTCTTTTTTTCTTTGGAGCTTTGTAGTCTTTCTTCAGATGTCCTTTCTTTCCACAATTCCACCACTCTATTTTTCCTAGTATGGATTTGGATCTTCCCTTCCTAGAATTCCCATGGTTCCTTGATTCGTTTCCTCTATCCTTTTGTCTTCCCATGTTCTCCATGTTTAGCACATTACCTGATGTCTCACCTGTTCTTTTCCATTTCATGTCCTCGCTAAGGATAACACCAGCAACATCATCAAATTTTAGAGTGTTTGAACTAGATACATAGTTACTTACAACCATGACCAAGTCATTCCAGCTTTCTGTAAATGAGCACACTATTAGAAGAGCCCTGAACTCATCATCAAAGTCCACTTTTACATAACTTAGGTGATTAGTAAGTGTATTAAACTCATTTAAATGATCTGCAGCAGACCCACCTTCTGAAATATTCATATTAAATAATCGCTTCATTAGAAATACCTTATTGGATGCCGAGGGTTTTTCATACAGTTTAGCCCATGCATCTGTTAGTTCCTTTGTTGCATTTTATTTTTAAATATTGAAACCACCGACGTTGCCAGGCTTAGTCGTATCGTTCCCAGTTCCTTTCTGTCGAGAACCTCCCATTCTCCATCCTTCATGGTCATCGACTTATTTGCTATTCCACCCAATTGTAGGAATAGATCCTTCTAATATAAATAATCTTCCATATGCATCTTCCATAGATGGTAGTTTTGGTCATTAAATTTTTGACCCTAAACTTTCAATCTTCCGTCGTTTCTCCCACTCGGACCAAAAACCATCTTTTTCCGCTAGTTACCTTTCTCTATGACACCAATTGTTAGAAAAACAGGATTGCAGAGAAATGAAATAAAAAAAAATGAAGAAATAAAACACATAATATACATGAACCAGGGGGATATCGGTGGCCACCCACCTATTCCATGGGCTTGAAAAATAGTTTTCCATCTTGGCAGGTTTTCAGCAGTTTTTTGGGTTCCAAACTTTTGGGGCCGTTTTGAGGCCCTAAATGACCATTTTTTGGGATTGGGGCCCCAGGTTACTAGCTAAGACACTGACTTGGGCCAGTCAAAAATTCTTCTTCTCAGTTAGACCTTTCCAACAGTGTATCAAGTGCCCTAAACAAAGATCGTATGCAAAAGTTACGCCCCCGGGAAGTTGACGTATCAACTACCCCCATCGGGGCCCGCAAACCTTTTGGATTTTCATCTTCTGAGGTTAGGGTTTTTTGTTTTACTTATGTTAAAAAGGCCTTTGGAGCCTCATTGTAACAATCATCTTCTTGTGAATGAGAACAATCGTCACATCTCTTCTCAGAGATAATCTTCCACCATTCTAGCGAGTCTTTCACTCTATATTCTTACAGTCTCTGTACATTTCACACATTAATAGAAATTGTGTATTACTATATATATTTTCCTTTGGTTATATTTATGATATATCTCTATTATATTATTGTTCCTCTTTCAATATCTATGTATATTTACTTGTTATATCTCTGCTATCATTTTGTGACGAAAATAATCTCGATTAGTGGGATCAAAGCAGGTTGCTCTTGATTGTTTTTCAGTGCACGTCCCCGACGAGGTATGAGTATAGAAAGTTGGGTCTTGAGATTATATCTCTTGAATAAAATCACTCTCGCAGGCCCAATAAACCCTCCATGGTGGAAGAAAATAAAAACAATGGAGCAGAGGATTCTATTAATCTGTTGCTTGAGCAAGCTCTCACGTGATAGAGGGACGAAATGATGGAGATTTTTTTCCACACCCTTCAATGCTTTCCGATAAAAATAGACATGTATTCATCAAGTGACCACTTTGGAGGCACCTCAAATTTCAAGGTACAAGTTAATTTTGATATTCCATATTTGAAGGACAGATAGATGTAGCTGCCCTAGAAAAATGGTTAAATATGCTAGAAGGTTATTTCTCTGTTCATAATTTCTATGATAGGGAATAGATCACCTTCACACTTCTTAAGGCTCTCCCCCATGTCAAACATTGGTGGGAAAATTATTGGGAGCAAATTTCCACATAGGAGTCTAGAATATATGGGGTCGAGCCCACTTGGGATTTTTTTGTGGATGCAGTAATGGAACAATATTACCCTGTTGGCAACTATCAAGATCGATACATTAGATGGACCACACTATAGCAAGAGAGAGGCCAAGCAGTGTTGGATTTCACCAATACCTTCCATACCTTGCGCACCAAGCTGGGTATCAAATACTCCAAGCGACATTTTGTTCGTAAATACCATGGGGCTCTACATAGATACATCCAAACTGAAATGGATTTTATGAATATCTCATCACTCGATGTTGTGTATCGATATGTTGTTAAAATCAAGCAGAAATTTAGGCACCAAAAAAAATGGGAGTTTGGAGCTACAAATCCGCAACAACCAAAGTATGAGAAAGACGAACCTAATAAACAGCTTCTTGAAAACTAGTCTAAGCCACAGGAAAAGAAGGGTCATGGAAATACGAAGAAGGACACCAAAAAATGGTGTTATTTATACAAAATCCCATGGCACAAAACCAATGAGTGTCGCTCAAAACAATCATTGGTGGCCAAGATCAAATACAAGGATCTGAACCCTGATTCAGAATCTGATTATGAAAATACTGGTAAAAGACAGATCATCGACACAGATGCCACTGCTATTATCATGACCGCAACAATTCAACCAGAAGAACCAATAGATCTTGAAGAGGGGGAGCGCCTTTTTCATTCACATATGTGGGTGAAGGGGACCCCCCTGCATTTTATTTTTGATAGCGGAAGCTAGAAGAACCTCATCTCAACCAAGGTCAACAAACAATTGGGATTCTCGAAAACACCACACCCACAGCCATAAAACATTGGGTGGTTTCGCCAAGGAAGAGATATTCATGTCATCCAACAGTTCTGATTGTCACACGACATTTAACCCTTCAAGGATGAGGTATTATGTGATGTTTGCCCACTGGATGTATGTGATTTTCTCTTGGGCCAACCATATATGTGGAAACACCATGTTTTTTATGAGTCTCGACCCCGCAATGTCATTGTTTCTTTGGGGGGGTCATCTCTACAAAATACCAGAGGTATTTTTTACTACTATTCCACCTAAATAATTCCGCAAGGCAGTATATCATACTACAAAATTTAGCTTCTTCACAATTTGTTCAAAAGGGTAACAAAAGGATACTGCAACCACTACAACCTCGACCCAAGCACCTTATATCCAACAGAAGCAAGTCGACAAGATTGTAGAAAAACACAAATATTCCTTCTACACACAGTCATCTTAGGTATTCCTACTAGTTGAATAGATTCAACCCCACCAACAACAAGTTTGTGACAACCTTCCACAAATCGAGCAATGCGACGTTTCCAGCAAGGCAAGCAACTCACCAAGATTCAAATTTAGTAATCGCTTTCCCCTCTCCCCCAAGACTCAACGCAATGGAGACCATTTCTTCCTAAGGAGGGAGGATTTATCCAAGTGGATATTGTTGTCCACCCACCTATTCCACGGGCTCAAAAAATAGTTTTCCATCTTGGCCCTTTTTCGAGTTCCAAACTTTCGGGGTCGTTTTGAGGCCCTAAATGATGTTTTTTTTGGGATTTGGGGCCCAAGTATCTATAAAAGGAATTGACCTGGGCTATTTAAAAATATTTCTTCTCGATTAGAACTTTCCAACTGTGTATCAAGTGCCCCAAATGGAGATCGTATGCAAAATTTACGCCACCGGAAAGTTGATCAACTATCCCCATCGGGGCCCGCAAACCTTTTGGATTTTACTTATATTAAAAAGGCCTTTGGAGCCTCATTGTAAGAATCATATTCTTGCAAATGAGCACAACTGTCACATCTCTTCTCAAAGATAATATGCCACCATTCTAGAGAGTCTTTCACTCTGTATTTTTACAGTCTCTGTACATTTCACACATTAATAGAAATTGTGTGTTACTGCATATCTTTTCCTATGGTTATATTTCTGATATACATATGTTATATTATTGTTGCTCTTTCAATACATCTATATATTTCTGTGTTATATCTCCGCTCTCATTTCGTGCCAAAAATAATCCGGATCAATACACAATACAATAGACACATGGATATACATGGTTCACCCATTGTGGGCTACGTCCACCAGAGAAATTTCCAGGTCCTTCCTTTTTATTATCCAGAAAAATGAAGGGATACAACCTACAACTCAACTGTTATAACTTCCTCTTCTTTCTCTTATAGTCACCTCTCTCAGAATACAATAATCCCACACACATATATAGCCACAATACAATTCCCTCATAAAAGAAGGTTTCCTTCTAGGGAAAATAACCCTAAAATAACTTCTACCGTCAAATCTGCAACCTTATAATGAATGGTCCAAATTGACTACAAAATTACAATATTTTACAAGGCAATTGTTCCCAATATTTCGCTTTGGGGGCATTGCCCCTGAATCCCCCTCCAGGGGGGGGCTACAAAAATTGTCACCGCTCTCCCTTGGACCACCCTGATGATAGTTGTGGGGGGGGGATCTTCCCCACACCCCCCATTAGGGAATGGGGTCCAAGCATAGCTAAAACAAAGCTTTGAATTAGGAAGATAATCAGGCTCCACAACCAACACCTGTATGATTTATGTACTTAGCAATCAGTCAACTCACAATAGTCATTCTTTCATAAATACTTCATACAACAATGTTGCAATAAGTCTATACACAACCATCATTGTTTTTCGTTTTAGTATGTTTGTAAGTGCCCATCTCTATTGACCATCGTACTTTATCTAGTATTGCATATCAAGCCACCACACCAATTTTTTCCATCCAATTATACTAATAGAAATATCCATCCACTCTATTAGCCATCATACAAACCACCATTTCCTTTCCATCGCACATTGTACGCTACCAAAACATTTTCTTTGTAACTTCATACACATTTATCCCCATGCGACTTTATGTACACCTAAGGTCACATCCCTTACAAAGGTTTATCACATATTTCAATTTTTGATACTTTGGAAATATATGTATTCATAAGAAATATTACCTTTTCAAAATAAAATTGATTTCATAACTACAAAACTTTATATATAGATATTATGTAAAGAAAATTAATATGTGGATCCCACAAAGAAGAAGGCTTCCACCAAAATGGCTAGCGATAAAAAACTACAACTATAGGTTCATTGTTATGAATATAAAGTCAATAATGATACACAATTTATGGATAAGATTGAGAAGTCACAAAAACGTTAGGGGACAAAAATGATAAATTAATAGAAGATACACCAAAAGTATTGGGTGACATTATTGACAAGTTAATAGAAAATTCCAAAAAAGAATGGCTAGAATTAATAAGAAAGGGAAACACTGACAAGGACAAAGCATCAAGAATAACTAATGAGCATATAGAAAGGATTGATTGAAAAACATAGCCCAATAAAACCCAATTAAAAATCCTAAATGGGTAACGATGCAATGCCAAATGTGTCATTAGCTTCAATATCATCCACCAAACAAAATAAGAATGAATATAAGGTGTTCGAAAACGAAACTATTACTTGAAAAGAACTTGTTAAGCCCTAGATATTGAGTTAATACATTTATATTGTTATAGAATTGTTGTCCTTATTGGTCGACTAAGCCTTTCAATGGTCAGCTAGACCCTTCAATTGTAATTGTACACTTTGTCTCCTATATGTACCAAAGAAACCTAGTTTTAGAGATCATTTAATCTTGTGCATTTTTTATATTGTAAAATGAGATTTCCCCCTCAAAGAGGCTTATCATTCATTCTTCTATCTCATTCTCAAAGCATGGAGTTACTCATGCTTCTATTTTTATGATATTTGGATGTTTGTTGCATAACATTTGGTATCATAGCGTACAATCCTTAGGTTTGGTTCCTTCCAATGTGTGTGTTTAAATTGCACAATCGAGATCTTTGCAATTTAAAGGATTGATAGTTGTGACTTGGCTCTCCATTGTGTATGTTTTATGGATATCGTGCATCATATCATTTGACTTCATCATTAGATATGGGCACGAGTTTTATAACAATATGGTTTCATTGCAATTTAATTGTTAAATTGATTAAAGGAAAGGAATCAGGCATGATTTTAAGAGAAATTGTGTCTGTGTTTGATTTGAGCAAATAATTTAGGGACAGTGGTTGATTGTTTTGATGTTGAACATAGTTGAAACAATTGATTGTGTGTTCATTGGAATTTGTTTTAAATATTAAATGGAACAAGTGAGGGGAAACAGATTTCTTATACAGGTTGTTTGGAAGGAATATTGTTTTGAGTAAGATGGCATTGTGTTAATTAAAATTGTCAAGGATTTAAATGTGAATAGTGAGCAAGTTTAACACACATTAATGGTTAAATTATACATAGTAATTGTTAATTGATCACATTATTATTTGGTTAGTGTTGGATCATTTTCATTAAATACAGAATTGCGTTATGGATTACTTAATTGATTTTATGAACGGTTAAGAGGAACTCTGTATTGTAACAGTTTAAGATCGCAAGGATGGATTATAGTGATAGGTTCTTTGGTTTACATTATAGTTGATTGTTTGTTGTATGTGAGCAATAACCATGATCTTTCCCCCTCATTTTAACATTTTTCTCTCAATAAAAACCCCTCGCATATCCCAGAACCTTTTTTCAATCCCTGCTCATTGACAACTATTAAACAATTTGTGGTGATTGGATTGCATGAGTCTGATATGTTGTTGAGCCAAAATTTATTTCATATTTTTAAAGGAGTTGTCATGTATGGTTGTTAAAGAAACTATTTGTTAATCAATTATGCATACAGGTATGAGATTTTTCAGTCGAGGTAGCCATGTCAGAGGTAACCGGGGAAGAGGTAATTGGAACAGGGGCTCTAGAAGGCCAAGATTCTCCATACACTTTGATGCTGACTCACAAGATTTAGGCCCACTATTTCAAGCTAGGTTTTTTAATTGGATTGGGAAAGGAGTGGTCCAACCTAGGCCTAAAAGGCCTCCCTTCCGAGCCCCACATGTCCCTGGTATCCCCGTTCTTCCTCATGTCTCACTGCCATCTGAAGTTCCCAAAAATAATGGATGGCAAGAAATTATCCAGCCGACAATCTCCCAACATCGTGCCTGGCCCAATTTGTCTTTATCTGCTACCTCGCCTATCAATAAAATTGTCCAATCTTCCCATGTCCACTCACCAGTTTAGTTTTCCCATGTGAGTAAAATATTGAAAACCAAGGCCCACCATGCCCCTGATAAAGAAAAAGCCACTGCTGCCCCTTCCTCACCCTCCAATGGATCTGATAAATCCATGTCCTCCTGCATGCATTTGAGGGATGATTGCTCTCATGTGATTGCTGAAATTAGGCCTAAAGGCTCAGCATAGCCTAAGGAAAATTCAGAGGGATCAAAAGGTGACAGCAGCAATAAGGGAAAGATTGCATCTCAGAGTGGAAAATATGCATTTTAAGTTTTTTATTTATTAATTGTTGAGGACAGTTGACTTCTTTTTGGGGGGGGATAGCATGTTATTTTTGGATATATGGGTAATATATTTTGGAAATAATTTCAAATATCATTGAGATAATTGTCAAATATGAATGTGATGATGAGAGTCACAAGGAGGGATGTTTTGTTTAATTAACTAGTTGTGTTATGATTGTTAAAAGTTAAAGGGAGTCACAAGGGATCCCACCTACTAGTTATTATTATTTTTAAAACCCTTATTATGATTTATTACTTTTCCCCCAAACTAAAAGTTGATTGAGTTTTAGTTAACTTAACTAATTAAGTAGTTCAACTACTTCAACCAATTATAATTTGCTTAAAGGAAAAAGGAAAGGGAGGAACAGAGGAGAATAGAAGGAGAAGCATACTAAGGTTTTCTCTTTGAGTTTTTTTTGAGATAATTTAGTTTTCATTCATTCCTTAATTCATTAGAAGCCTAATTTGTTTTTATGATAGCAAGTTCATATTGTAGATAGCAAGATTCAGAGGTGTTGATCTATATTTGATAGTCTCTACAGACTTATTTGTTTGTGAATTAGTTTTCATGACTGGCAAAGGCTATTGTGCAGAGTCTAGTGGGTAGCAATCTGTGGCAAGTTGATCCATCTTTTCAAGTTCAATTTATTTTTTATTTTTTGTCAGAAGTCCTTTTGTATGTTTCATCGGGGACGTCTAAGTTTGACTTTGGTCCAAAACTTCCTCAGGAAATTTTGTAAAGAGAATAATTTTTTGATGAATTGGAATGAAATAAAGGATTTATTTATGTCTCATATATGTTGATTATTGACTTGGTGTCTTTACTTTTGTCTCTATATTTATTTCGGCATCTTATATGTTCAGAAAATTACATAAAAAATGATTTTTTCAGCAAGCTTTTAATTATAAAAAAATAGCCTAAGCACTTGTAAACAATACTTGTGAATTAGGATATCTGTTTTGATGACTATAAACATAGGGTGATATTCCTATCTAACTTTCTTTAGCCAAGCAGGATATGAAAATGTTTGAGTAAGATCATTGCATATCTTTTCCTCAACATTTATTTAGCAACCATACTGGGGAGATATTCAATATATCTCTGGTTAATTTTTATGCTTCATTAGCATCAAATACATCTATGTTTTCCTGATATTGATTCTTTGACTATTTTATTTCTTAATGATTGTGCCTATCACAAGGCAGCCAAATATTGAGCCTGGTCTTCAAAATTAGACCAACATTGCTTTGAATGTTTTTGACACCATTTTACACACTGCCAATACTCGTGTTGAGCTTAATCATTCATGGACATGAACGATATATTAGTGCCCAAGAATGTTGGGAAGATAGACATAGACAGCCTAGAAATCAGCAGTAACCTTCTTGTTCCTTCAGTTTTGGCCTTACTTTCATGTCCTTAGACTCTCGTGTTTCTAGAAGAAGAAGAGGCTTATCACCTGAAATTAATCCTATTGCTAAAATAGGAAGAAGGAACGTTGTGTTGTCAACCCAACAAAGTTCTCTAAGGAGGAATTTTTTTGATTCATCCAGTTCGTCATTCTCTCCCTCACCTATCATCCACAAGATGGCATTTAGTGGTGGCTCTGGTGGAACTGGAAGTGATTCCTTCTCTCAGTATTCATCTTTGTTAGTGATTGGTAGTTTATATAGCCACCATATCCTTGTGAAATCTACCAAAAATCCCACCCAAGTCATTAAAAAGTATGGGCTTTTTCAGTTTGAAGAAGACGCCACAACCACACCATGGCATGTGTCCTCTCCTCTTAACCTAGCACCTCCTACACGTCCACTTCCTAAATTCAAGGAGCATCTCCCTAGGTTTATGGGGAATAACACTTCCACTAAAAATGAACACTTGGTGGCATTTTCTAATGCTTGTCACAACATAGGAGCAAATGAAAACGATACTTGCATGTGCTTATTCTTCAATTCCTAGGAAGGAAAGGTCGTGGCCGATTTCTTTGACCTTCCTCCTAATATTTTGTCTACTTGGGAGGAGTTAGTCTATTGGTTCAAATCCACCTATGGGCAATCTAAAATCCTATCTGAAAAGTTACGGGAGTACAATAAAATTTCATATAAGGATGGTGAGACCATCAAGTCCTTCAACTTCTATTTCACTAAGTTATACAATCAAATCCTTGATCTCATTCGACCTCAGAACCAAGCCACTTTCATGCATTACTACAAAGCATTACCTTCTCCCTGTCATCATAGGCTTAAGGAAAAAAACATTCATAACCTCGATTCCGCTCTCCATACTTGTCTAGAGTATGAAGAACAGCTTGAAAGAACAGGTCTTCCTCAAGGATAATCGGTTAAACAGACATACATGACCATCCTATTACATCTAGTAAAATATATGAATAATCGTGTGATAGCATATGAGTGAAAAGGAAATGTCTCCCCTCTCACCCCTAGAGCTTCATCCTCTTCTGCACCTACCTTTAGAAACCCAATTGAAAACAATTTTAAGCCCAAGGTTATCTTTCCTTGAAGTTGGTGTAACTTTTGTGAGGAAAGCCACAAGGAAGCCACACGTGAGGTAAGGAAGAGTGCCAGAGATAACATCTTTGGTAAAATACCAGAAAATACCATCGTTTTCCTAGATTTTGCAGAGCCACAAGATGTCATGATCATCAATACTAGGAAAAAATCCTATGCTCCCAAAGGCAAATTTGATCCTCCCCGCAATTTTTCTATCCCGAGTTCATCCTCACCAGCTGCTACTGTTCAAGTTCCTAAAGTTATTGATAGTCAAGGAATTACCTCCCCTCTCCCCTCTTCCAAATACAATATTTTGAATCAGTTGGACAGCATCAAAGCAGATGCCACCCTTTTGGAAATGGTTTTCATCCCTGAACAACAAAGGCATCTAAAATAATTCATGAAAGGAAAGGCTTATGTTGTAGCCAACCTCTCTGAAGAGGTGAATGAAGAGGATTCATATGTGAATAAAGTAGGTGTACATAACTTTAGATACCCTATAAAAAATCACCCTTTTTATATTTTTGTAAAGATTATGGATAAGATCGCCCATTGTTGCCTCATTGATGGCGGTTTGGGCCCAAGTGTGATGTTGAAGATTATTATGGAAGATCTAGGCTCGTATTGTACAAATGAAAATTCCAGTAGCATGCTCTCTTATAATAGTCTACAACAAACAACCATAGACGTGATTAAAGATGTGACCTTAGTTTTGTGCACACACCCTGAAATAAGGACAACCCTTAACATTCACGTAATTGAAATGCCAGTAAGAAATTACTCAATCATCTTCGCAAGAGATTGGAAATCTTTGATGGGTGGATACCTCTCACTCGACGAGACACACTTGTCCGTTCCTCATAATGGAAAAAATAGTATAGTCCTTAGAGAGGGAAGAATTTCACCTTACATAGAAAGTGTTCCACAACCTAATGTGAACTATGTTGAAGAGGACCTAAGGGTGTATTCCATATTTATTGAGGAAGATAATGTCCCCTTGGAACAGATTGATTTAGATGATGGTATGTGGCACATGCACTTTGATGGTTCATGCTCCAGTGAAGGTAAAAGCGTTGGCATAATCTTATACTCTCATGTTGGAAAGATTCATAATTTTTCTTACAGGTTGGAGTTTTCTTGCACAAACAATGTCACTGAATTTGAAGCTTTATTATTAGGCATTGAAAACACCTATAGTATTGGTTGTGGTCACCTTTCAGTTTTTGGAGATTCCGAGCTTGTTGTGAACCTTGTACGTAAGATTTACTCTCCTAGCAACAAGTTTATGAAACTATATACCCAAACTGTTTGGGAACTTATCTTGAACCTATTATCTTTCAACATCTCTCATGTTAAGATGGAATTGAACTCAATGGTTGATCGGTTAGTTGTTTTTGCAGCCTCTCCTAACCGGAAACTTTTGCCACATACAATTGATTGTACTTTTCAATCTCTATATCAGCCACATATTTATGAAAATATAGAATCTTGGCAGGTCTTCGCTAGCGATGAGAGCATCTATGATTTCATTCAAAATGAACCATATAATCCCAAGGAAATCATATCCATAGAAGATAACAATATTCCTAAAGGCTTGAATCCTCTAGAGAGTTTGTTTTCATTGAATGATGTAGGCAAGAAATAGAAACAAAAATAAGAGGAGTCAAAAAGGAAGGTGGGTGAAACCATCTCCTTGAACATTGGGACATCCGAGTCTCCAAAGAATGTTAAAATAGGTGCCCAATGTTCTGATGAAGAGAAAATGAAGTTTGCCAAGCCACTTGGTGAATTTCAAGATGTTTTTGCTTAGTCTTACAAGGATCTTCCTAGTTTTGATCCTAGTCTTATACAGCATGCCATTCCCATCAAGGAATGCATAAAACTAGGTAGGAATAAACAAAGACCTATCAACCCTGCATTGGAAGCAACTATTCGAAGGTAGTTGGAAAATTCTTGAAGACCGGAATCACCTTTCTGGTCAAGTACCCTGAATGGGTTTCCAAATTGGTTCATGTTCTGAAGGTCATTGATCAAATTAGCTTCTGCATTAATTATCGCACATTCAATCTGGCTATTATGAAAAATCCTTTCCCTCCCCTAATATGGAAATGATTTTGCAATAAGTTGTAAGCTCACAGATGAGGCCCCCACTTGACAGTTTTTTGGGTTACAATCAAATCAAAGTAAACAGGGCAGATGCATACTAAGCCACCCTTATTACTAATTGGGGTACCTTGAACTACGAATGTATGCCTTCTAGATTATCTGTTACAACCACCACTTTTAAAGGATTTATGCAAATAACTTTCAATGATTTGATCGCTATGATTACTCATGTTTACCTTGATGATCTAATCATATACTCTAAACGACTATCGGTTGTCTCAAAATTTCAAAGACATGGTCCTTTCAAGATCGTTTTTGTCATGGGGACTAATTCTTACAATCTAAAAGATTTACACGAGCAATTATTCTTATGCAGCACTAACGGTTCCCACTTGAAACATTACATGGAACCAACTTGAAAAGTTTTAACGTTGTTTGGATTTTCTGTATATTAGTAGTCTAGCTTTGCTTTCATTTTTTTTTACTATTTTTCATTGTTGCTTTACAGTAGTTTGATTTCTTATTTCTATTTTTAACAATTTCCTACTGCTTTTACATTTATGTCATCTTATTTATGTTGTTTTAAATTTTGCAATTTTAATTTTGTTATGATTTTTATTGTTTTTCATCTTTTAATTGATTTTGGTCAAGAATAAGATGTTGGATTAGTTTTTCCACAGTGACACTCCTACACGATATTGTTAATCAATAACAATCAAGCTTACACAGTTGTCACGATGTCCCCCCTAGAATCACACTTGAATTTGTTATCTTCTTTCATTGTTGTCTTATAAAGAAATTGGATATCTCCCGCTTCTGCTTTCCATTTCTTTATCCATTTGAGAATTTGAAAAGAGCAAGTCCATAATTTTTCTCCTTGAAGTAAAGAGAAGATATCAGTTGAATGATTATGCATACAGGGATAAACACCCTCATACTTAACATTTTTCATGAGTTATTCCCAAATTCCCGATCATTTTTCCATTAAATCCGCTCACTTCCCCCTTGTTGCATAATCTTCCTGGTTATATTTTTTTTTAATATGTTGTTCTTGGTCCATGAAACCATGGTTCTGAGTTCTAAATCTGTTGAAAACAAATTTTCCTTTGGAGTCACCAATTTGTTGACGATAAAAATCACAACGAGGATTTCGCCCGCAAAGTATTGCTAAAGCCTATTATTTATAAGCTAATGATATATATAATACTAGTAGGTGGGACCCCTTGTATATTGGAGGATCATATATGGTTCTTATTCGATGATTATGTTGTTGTTCGACACCGCCTACAGGGTTCTACATGATTGATGATGAAATCTTGGTTTTATGTGCGACATAATGGCAGATGGATAATGCATGCTATGTGTGGGTCTCATTACTCTAAGCTCTAAATTTTATGAATGAATGGCTTATATTCACGGTTATGGCATTGTTATTTAAGCCATATGTTGTTCCTGAGTCTATACTTAAGGCTCAAAATTACAGTGTCAAGGCATATGAAAGTAGGTGAAAGATGGGTAAGAGGGTAACGTCAACCTTCGGTATAGGAAACTAGGGAATATTTCTATGTTCGCGTCATATAGCTTCCAATTGTTCCTGAGTAGTTATATAGTGTTCAATGGCTGCCCATGAACGTTCAAGTTCCTCCCGGTTATTAGCAGTTTTCAGGATTATGTCAAAAAGGTTTAAAGCAATATGTGTTTGATTCGATAGTCCGGGTTCGATATTAGGTTGTGTTGTTGTAGGGACAGTCATGGAGGAACAGTAAGAGTAGGAAAGGATTTAAAGAGAGATTAAATGTTGTCTCGATTTGGTCGAAATAAAGAGAATTTTACGTTTTTGGAATAAAATAGAAATGCAAATTGAAGGCTCTTTCCCGTAACTGTATTATATTTCAATATAAAGGTGTGATGTGAAAGAGAAACATTTAGCTGCATACAACGCAAGGTTCCTATCAAAGAGAAAACTCACATATAAACAAAAGAGGAAATTAGTAAGAAAATAACTGACATAGCAAAGAATATACGTAGAATTATGAAAGTGTAGATTGGTCTTACACCCGCTGATAGTTGGTGCAGAGGAAGGACAATAAACAAATACAGAAAACCAAAATCGTTTTGTTATAGTAGTGGTCGTACTAAAGTATAACAAAGAACATCAATTACAAAATAATGGAATGAAATGAAACATGAAATACGAAGAAACAAACTTGTAACACAGTCTTGACGGAATCGAGAATCTCCAGATTTGATTATATTAACTTCTCGAATGAAAAAAATCTATTACAGTCGATACCAAAAAGGTCCAGTCCTGTTTATTTATTTCTGTGATATATTTATACAATTCTACAAATCATTTAGAATCTCAACGGTTACACAAATGTGGTTACAACCGAGAGGAGCGCAATTGCTCCCTTTCTCCCACTCTATTTTCACTTGGTGCCAGGTGCCCGTCTTTGCGCAGATTCGGTGCAGGCGATACATCTGTCCACAAACTGACATATGAGCTGTGAAGGTTCCGCTTGATAGCTGGCCTCGGTGAAGTAACATTCTCGGGCTAATTGCTGCAGCTTGTCCCCTATTTGTGCATCGATGATGTCGAGGGCACTTAGTTGCGCGCTGGGCTAAATCAAGTGCTTCTCAACTCGATCCATGTCCACCCTGTCCATTTGAGAGATATCGGTCGAATCTCTCTCCTCCTTCTCTTTCAGATCAAGCGAGATCTATTCTACATTCATTTGTATTAATGTTTCGGCATCACCTCCAGTGTCCATACCCAAAAACTCGCCCTCTATAGAATTAAAGGCTTCTTCTAATGAATTGGTCATTTTTTGGGCCTGTTCCTTGCCCAGGGCAGTGTTATGCTCCCAATCCTTCAACAAAATGTTACCTCTAGTTTGTTCCGGGAGGGCGAGTCCGGGAGAACCTGCTGAAACTCTGTCATTCGTGGCTATCACCACCTCCTGAAAGGCGACCCAAGCCGCTCCTGCATCTCTTTCTCTGACAGTCAGGTTCTCGGAAACCCAATGCATCAACAAACAATCCTCTTGGATTTTTCCCACTTTGGCAAGAAAACTCTCCTGTGCAGAAGAGATATTTCTCTGAATCTTGGTAGCTCAGGATTTAAAACCCTCGACATCGATCATCCTACTTGCAGCGATCTCTACCTGAGCCTGCAGCTCTGCAATCATAGTCCTCTGTTGACCAGCCTGCACCCGACTGTCTTGGATCACTGAATGCGCTTGCTCCAACTTGGCTTTGAGCACTTCTATTTCCTTTTTATCAGCTAGTCGGGCCAGTTCTATTTCCCCGCTCACCTAACCTTTGGCGTTTTCTGTGGCCGAAGCTACTCTGGCTTCGAGAGTCTTGATCAGGCGATTCTTTCTTTTGAGATGGTTTTTTAACACCCCGACCGAGAATTGATTCGCCGATGCATACGCTCCTAGCGTTCCTATGATCTCCGTGGCGAATTCCTCATTCTTTTTGTTCTTTCCCTCGGTCATAACCTTGAATTTTTTAGCAGTCGATCCTTCGTCCTGGAAGAACTCCCTTTTCACCACTGCTTTTCTCTTTTTGTCAAAGAAGAACTCATTTGGGGGAAGTTCTTCTACTCTGATAGGCCTCAGTTCCTCATCGAAAATCCATCCTTATTCTATATTTCCTTGCATCGACTGCAAGGGGGTGATAGAAGTGATGGGTTCCCTGATCTATTTCGCTGCCTTTCCTGGGGTGACGACCGAGTCCTGCTTCTTCGGAGTTTCAGAGGTCTTCGTCTCAATTTCCGAATTCTGGGTCTCTAGCAGGTCCGAATTCTGTGCCTCTGCTTCGAGCTTCTTTGTTTGCTCCCCCTCGTTCTGGATTTTTCCTGAACCAGAAGTTGCCTCTTTGGGGCCTTCATCATCCTTCGGTTCTGTCTCAGAAACGTCTGGACTCACTCCTCGTAACACAGCAGGAAGACAACTTCATTTGTTTTTCTGAAATTTTAATACAGAGGCTGTGTCTTTGGGTGCTAAAGATCGTATCCAAACTAGCACTTCCCCATAAGACCTCGCCCCTCGAAAAATGTCATCCGGGGGTGAAAAATCATGTTCAAACCTCTTCAGCCCACAATTAGCTAAATGGTTGCTTACAATTTTCTGCGGATCATGTTTTTTATACTCAATGGAGACCAAACTCAGGTCTTCCAGGGCTGCAGCCTCGGCTTTGGCATGCCCGAAATCCAATAAGGAATAAGAATTTAGTCGAACGGGGAAAAATGGCCATACCTTCTTCGAAGAAGCTTTGAGTTCTTTACTCACCCCACCAATCACTATTTGTTGGGCGATCTCGCGACAAGACAGCTTGTCGAGGATGAACAGTGGTAGTGCAAGTGGGGGAACAACAACTCCGAGCACTCTGAAATAGGAAAATTTTGCTTCTACGTACCAGTCCGCTATACCACTCAGATTTGTAGCAATGTTGTCCGAGATACGAGGTGGTGAGCGACCAAAAATGGCGATGTGCAGGGGTACCATCACCCAGTTGAAAATTTCGTAAATAAATTTGTTCGCTTTATTCTCCCACAGTTTGTCGTGATACTCATGTATAGGTTTTTCTTGGGCTGGATTCCAAGCCCAGCTCATCAAAGGGAATGGTGGCATGGAACATATCGCATCCATGATATACGTAGACATGAAAAATGAGGATGGTCTCCCGCTTGCCTTCTGCTCCCGATACTCTGTGACCCGGTTGGCCAAACTGTCCGAGAGTATCTTTGCCCAATTAAATGAGCAACCTTCTGCAACCCGAAACATGAGAGGCACCCATGCAATGTAGAAATGTGTTGTGTCCTCCCTTCCGAATAAATGGCATGTCATCATTGCCACATACTTATACTGTGGCTCCAGTGAGGCGATTGAATAAACGCCCTGGTCATTTTCTCTGAATTTCGCGGAGCGCGAAACCCAATCCTGTATCAAACCGGGCATGGTTTTGTCATATTCAGTGCACTCCTTCTGTTTGAATCCCTCCAGGAATTCAACATCATACGTGTATTCAAATGTTGTTGGGAGATTATACATGGTTTGGATGTGCTTTGGTCTAAAAGTCCCGACTGTGACCTGTCGTTCGTTCATGATAGTTCTGGTGGGTAGGTCTATGTGATCCAACACCCATCGGATCATATCATAATATGGGAGCAACCGTGGTCTGGTTGCTACCTTGTGCATTCTAGATTGCACAACTATCTTGTATTTAGTGTTCAAGTCGTCCTTTTCATTGTCGTCGGAGTCTGAATAATTCACCAACTCAGATTGCAGAATATCTGAAACGAACGACTAGCTAGGGACCGAGTCGACACTTCGAGGTGAAGTGTCAGAGACATTATCTGAGCCTTTCCCTACAACCTCGACATTCACCTTTGCTGCTTTCCGTGGAGCCATAGTTGAAACTTGCGTTTTCTCCCTTCTGCGATAGACCTGTGTATACATGAAGAAATTAGTTCACTCAGAAAATGACGAGCTCTGCGTGCTTATGAAAAATGTTTTCATTATAATAAAATGAAACTCCTATATATATTTGAAAATTCTGTACTCTTCGAAATAAGTCTGTCAAATCGCAATTAGAAACAAATTTATTGCGTAAAATCCGATCTTATTATTCGTGGATTCGCCCTAATTCTTCATTAATGTCATCAATGTTTGGTGGTTTGACAGTTAGTCGGAGTAGGGAGAAAGATGGCTACCTCGGGAAACATGCAAGCCTCGGGGTGCGGGATATACTTTGCCTTATCTTAAATTGTCAAATTTTACCACCTTTTATCGATTCCTCGTTATTCGCTACTTCATAGTTTTTCTTTTAACATTTTGAGTCCCCAACTCGTGATACTGCGAGGGTCGATTTTGGTTTAATTAACAATAATCACGATTTGGAGCATCATTAATTTCATAATCATTTTATTCGCCATATCGTGACTCGAAACTTCGAAGACAAGTTTCTAAGAGATTTGTATGCCGAGTCGCGAAACTGCGAGATGGCGATAATTAAGACTCAATTAAGGGAAAGAAAATCTTAGATTAGGCGATTAATTAATCAAGTTATAAATATGTCGCGACTTTGTGAGTCGGGGTTTTAGACGACGTAACTTTCTAAAAGATAGTGCTGAGTGGCGAAGCGCCGAGAACAGATTTTAACCATGGTCAGTCTTTTTCACCTTTAATCCTTGACCAGGGTTAGCCCGAAAGAACCTCGTGTTCTCGGCTCTCGGAGCTATAAAAATAAAAATTTGAACTTAGCGACCGCCGAGGCGCGAAACCCCGACGACGTCTAATCACTGGGTTAAAAGATTTTACCCTGGTTACTGTCTTGAGTGAAAATTTAAAAATACTTCGTCGTTTCGTGACTCGGGACGTGTAAATTTATGAGTTATATTATCCGACCTACGAGATCCCGAAGTAAAACAAAGAGAGTGACATTCTTAAGAAAGTGAACTTGTTTTGAGGGTAGAGAAAGCATCGTTTCTTAATCGACAAGGTTGCAGAGCCTTCAAAGTTTCAGGGAGGGAAAATCAAATGGTCATGTTTAAAATTTTAAGTATCCAAAATGAAAATTGTGATGAGTTAAAAAACAAGGGCGACTCCAACACCATCAATCTTCACATGTTGTACCTACACAAGACACATGTTAGTTATAACAAGAAATATGAGCAATAGAAAAGAGACCTATGAAAAAATCTAAGGAGAAGAAGCTAAACTATGTTATACTATGCTAAACTCTATGCATTTGAAATTTAAAAGAGTTGATGTTAGTCGTAACTACAAATGTTAGTGGATATTAGTGGCTATACAATGTAATTGAGTTATATGAAGGTGCATTTGATTTAAATTATAGTTTGGTTTTGGATTAATGGATAGTATGGATCAGATGGCGCACTTGGAAAGTAATGGATGTTAGTTCTGATGCATGGATTAATTGAATGGATTAATCGATGGTTTGATGACATGTACTAAGTAATTGAATGAGTAGAGGATGGAAGAGACGTGCATTTATTGCACGTCACTCCATACCTCTCCCACTGGTCGTCACCCTAGCTTGGCTATTGTTCAATTGTTTCCATTGTGGTTAAGCTCCGATATTTAGGCGAGGAAGGAACCGCTCAACCAAGATCACATTTTTAAGGCCTTTTTGGTTATAGGTATGTATTTTTTTCCATCCATGAACTCGCTCTGGTAATGAAATAAATATTGGCTTGGTGATGTATTGGTCTTTGCTTTTCTTGATATTGCCAACTATGTAAATGTGTGATATTTCTCTAGAATGGTTGGTTGTGTGTTATTCATTGTAAATGGAAAAATTAGATAGTTGAAGTCACGATTTCATTGATGATTCTGTGTGGTGGAAGCCATGAAGGCTCTCTGTTGTCTTATGGGTTTTGGTTGGAGGGTTCCATTTGGTCCAAACTTGTTGATCATCTCCACATAGTTCTTGTAAACATACCCAATCGTATTTGGTTTTATGGGGTTGCTATGTTTTATTTTCAACCACCTTGGGTCACTGCATATCATTTTCACCTGGTTGTGGGCTCGTTTATGTTATTGGTGTCTACGTAGTTGGTTATGATGGATATTATTCCAAGAGGATTGATTTAGAGTTGGTTTCTATTTCATGGATCTGTTTTTATATCAACATTATTCGGTTGATTGGGAAAACCACGAGGGTTATTCCTTGCATGTTCTCGGTGTTATTACGGATCCAGTAAGAATCCTATGTTCCTTTGTTCATAGTCTCTCTTACCTAGTATGAACTTTCACCCTACCTTTCAAGCTAATGGTTATGTGTCATGTGTGACCATCGTGTTGTCTCAAAGGGTTCTCATCGTTTGTTCATGTGGTCGACTCTAGTCTCCCTGTGTTGGTTCCACCAAGCGAACCCTTGATTAATCAGAGTTCACCCTTGATTATTCAAAGCCCGATTTTGAAAAATAAACTAGTTAGGTCTGGTCAGGTATATTGTTGACTGTTATGAGTTGGTGGAGTAGCATCGACAATGGTTGATTATTGGCTCGTCTCTATTAATAGCATTGATAGTGGTTTTTATTAATGGTATATAGTCGTTTCATTATTTATTATGACATTTGAATCAATAGATCGACATGGTTTAATTGGTTGATTTAAGAAATGGAAATGGACACACAGTCGCTGCCTCTTGTGTTGTAACAGTCAGATTGTTAGCTCAACATTATTTTATGGTTTGGTTAAGTCACAACAATGCTTCTTGTGTTATGCATTGTTCTGTGTGTTTCCTACAACATGGTATGATTTGAAATGATGGTTGTTGTTACTATGTGTTTAAATTTCCCAATCGGGATCATTGCAATTTAAAGGATTGATATTTGTGACTTGGCTCTCCATTGTGTATGTTTTACGGATATCATGCATCATATCATTTGACTTCACCATCAAATATGGGCACGGGTTTTATAACAGTATGGTTTCATTGCAATTTAATTGTTAAATTGATTAAAGGAATGGAATCGGGCACGATTTTAAAACAACTTGTGTTTGTGCTTGATTTGAGGAAATAATTTAGCGACAGTGGTTGATGGTTTTGATGTTGAACATAGTTGAAACAATTGACTGTGTGTTCATTGGAATTTGTTTTAAATATTAAATGGAACAAGTGAGGGGAAACAGATTTCCTATACATGTTGTTTGGAAGGCATATTGTTTTGAGTAAGATGGCACTGTGTTAATTAAAAGTGTTAAGGATTTAAATGTGAATAGTGAGCAAGTTTAACACACAGTAATGGTTAAATTATACATAGTAATTGTTAATTGATCAAAGTATCATTTGGTTAGTGTTGTATCATTTTCATTAAATATAGAATTGTTTTATGGATTACTTAATTGATTTTATGAACAATATCCACTCTTTTCCCCTACCATTATTTCACTTTTCGCTAATTACAATCCCATCACCTTCCCAAATCTATTATCCACTCCCTATTCCTAAAATTTAATCACAGTTAAGAGGAACTATGTATTGTAACGGTTTAAGATCGCAAGGATGGATTACATTGATAGGTTATTTGGTTTACATTACAGTTGATTGTTTGTTGTCTATGAGCAGTAATCATGATATTTTCCCCCTCATTTTAACATATTTTTCTCAATACAAACCCCTCGCATATCCCATAACATTTTTTCAACCCCTGCTCATTGACAACTATTAAAAAATTTGTATGGATTGGATTGTATGAGTCTGATATGTTGTTGAGCCAAAATTTATTTCATATTTTTAAAGGATTTGTCATGTACGGTTGTTAAAGAAACTATTTTCTAATCAAATATGCATACAGTTATGATATTTTTTAGCCGAGGTAGCCATGGCAGAGGTAATCGAGGAAGAGGTAATTGGAACAGGGGCCCTACAAGGCCAAGATTCTCCATACACTTTGATGTTGACTCACAAGAGTTAGGCCAGCTATTTCAAGCTAGGTTTTTTAACTGGATTGGGCAAGGAGTGGTCCAACCTAGGCCTGAAAGACCTCCCTTTCAAGCCCCATAGGTCCCTAGTATCCACATTACCCCTCATGTCACATTGCAACCTGAAGTTCCCGAAAATGATGGATGGAAAGAGATTTTACACCCGACAGTCTCCCAACATCGTGGTTGGCCCAATTTGTCTTTACTTTCTCCCTCGCATATCAATCAAATTGTCCAATATTCCATTTTCCATGCACCAATTTAGTCTTCCCATGTGATTAAAAGGTTGAAAACCGAGGCCCACCATGCCCCTAACAAAGGAAAATCCATTGTTGCCCCTTCCTCACCCTCCAATGGCTTTGATAAATCCATGTCCTCCTGCATGCATTTGAGGGATGATTTCTCTCATGTGATCAATGAGATTAGCCCTAAAGGCTCAGCACAATCGAAGGAAAATTCAGAGAGATCAAAAGGTGACAGCAACAACAAGGGAAAGATTGCATCTCAGAGTGGAAAATATGGATTTTAAGTTTTTTATTTATTAATTTTTTAGGACAGTTGACTTCTGATTTTATTTGGACAACATGTTATGTTTGGATATATGGGTAATATATTTTGGAAATAAATTCAAATATCATTGAGATAACTGTCAAATATGAATGTGATGATGGGAGTCACAAGGAGAGATGTTTTGTTTAATTAACTAGTTGTGTTATTATTATTAAAAGCTAAAGGGAGTCACAAGGGATCCCACCTACTAGTTATTATTTATTTAAAAATCCTTCTTATGATTTATTACTTTCCCCCCTAACTAAAAGTCGGTTGAGTTTTAGTTAACTTAACTAATGAAGTAGTTCAACTACTTCAACCAATTCTAATTTTCTTAAAGGCAAAAGGAAAGGGAGGAACCAAGGAGAATAGAAGGAGAAGCATACTAAGATTTTCTCTTTGATTTTTTGTTGAGATAATTCAGTTTTCATTCATTCCTTAATTCATTAGACGCCTAATTTTTTTTCATGATAGCATGGTCATATTGTAGACAACAATATTCAAGATTGAATTACATCATTCAAACACTTTTTTTTCAGAGGTGTTGATCTATCTTTTATAGTCCGTGTAGACTTGTCTGTTTGTGAATTAGTTTTCATCACTGACAAAGGCTATTGTGTAGAGTCTAATGGGAAACAATCTGTGGAAATCTGATCCAGCTTTTCAAGTTCGTTATTATTTAATTTTTTTTTGTCAGAAGTCCTTTTGTATGTTTCATCGGGGACGTCTAAGTTTGACTTTGGTCCAAAACTTCCTCAGGAAATTTTGTAAAGAGAACGATTCTTTGATGAATTGGAATGAAATAAATGATTTCTTTATGTATCATATGTGTTTATTATTGACTTGTTGTATTTACTTCTATCTCTATATTTATTTCAGCATCTAATATGTTCAGAAAATTACATAAAAAAATAGCCTAAGCAAGCTTTTAATTATAACAAATCAGCCTAAGAACTTGTAAACAATACTTGTGAATTAGGATATCAGTTTTGATGGCTATAAACATAGGGTGGTATTCCTGTCTATATTGCTTTATCCAAGCAGGATCTGAAAATGTTTGAGTAAGATCATTTCATATCGTTTCCTCAAAAATTATTTGGCAACCATATTGGGGAGATATTCAATATCTCTCTGGTTAACTTTTATGCTTGATTAGCATCGAATACATCTATTTTTTTTATGATGTTGATTCTTTGACTATTTTATTTCTCAATGACTGTGCATGTCGCAAGGCAGCCCAACATTGAGCCCAGTCTTCAAGATCAGACCAACATTGCTTTGAATTTGTTCAACACCATTTTAGACATTGCCAATACTCATGTTGTGCTTAAGAATTCATGGGAAGTAATTGAATGAGATATTAGTGCCCAAGAACATTGGGAAGCTAGACGTAGGTAGCCTAGAAATCAGCAGTAACCTTCTTGTTCCTTCATTTTTTTCCTTACTTTCATGTCCTTCGACTCTCGTGTTTCTAGAAGAAGAAGATGTTTATCCCTTGAAATTAATCATATTTCTGAAATAGGAATAAGGAACATTGTGTTGTCAACCCAACAAAGTTCTCTAAGGAAGACTTTGTCTAATTCATCCAGTTCATCTTTCTCTCCTTCACCTATCATCCACAAGATGGCATATAGTGGTGGATCTAGTGGCATAGGAAGTGATTCCTCCTCTCAGTCTTCAGCTTCGTCAGCGATTGGTAGGTTATATAGCCACCATATCATTTTCCAATTTACCACAAATCCCACCAAAGTCATTAAAAAGTATGGGATTTTTCAGTTTGAAGAAGACACCACAACCACACCATGGCATGTGTCCTCTCTTCTTAACCTAGCACCTGCTACTCATCCACTTCCTAAATTCAAGTAGCATCTCCCTAAGTTTTCGGGGAATAACACTATCACTACAAATGAACACTCGGTGTCATTTTATAATGCTTGTCACAACATACGAGAAAATGACAACGATACTTGCATGCACTTATTCGTCAATTACTTGGAAGGAAGGTTGCGGCCGATTTCTTTGACCTTCCTCCTAAGATTTTGTTTACTTGGGAGGATTTAGTCTATTGATTCATATCCACCTATGGGAAATATAAACTCGCAACTAATTAGTTATGGGAGTACAATAACATCACCTATAAGGATGGTGAGACCATCAAGTCCTTCAACTTGTGTTTCACTAAGTTATACAATAAAATCCTTGAGCTCATTCGATCTTAGAACCAAGCAACTTTCATTCATTACTACAATGCATTACCTTCCCCCTACCTTCATAGGCTTGAGGAAAAAGCCAATTATAACCTCGGTTCTGCTCTACATACTTGTCTAGAGTATGAAGAATAACTTGAAAGAATAGGTCTTCCTCAGGGAGAATCGGTTAAACATATAGACATGTCCACCGTATTATAACTAGTACAATATATGAATAATTGTATGATAGCGTATGAGAAAAAAGGAAATGTCTTCCCTCTCGCCCCTGGAGCTTCATCCTCTTCTACACTTGCCTTTAGAAACCCAATGGAAAATAATTTCATCCCAAGGCTATCTTGCCTCGAAGTTGGTGTAACTTTTGTGAGGAACACCATGAGGATGCCACATGTGAGATAAGGAAGAGTGTTAGAGAAAATATCTTTGGTAAAAGACCTGAAACTACCATTGTTTTCCTAGATTTTGCAGATCCAGAAGATGTCATGATCATCAATACTAGGAACAAATCCTATGCTCCAAAATCAAAATCTAATCATCCCTGCAATTATTCTAGCCTTATTTCATCCTCACCAGTTTCTACTCTTTCGGTTCCTAAAGTTCCTAACAGTCAATGAATTACCTCCCCTCTCCCCTCTTCCAAACACAATATTCTGAATCAGTTGGCCAGCATCAAAGAAGATGCCACCCTTTTGGACATGGCTGTCATCCCTGAACAATAGAGGCATCTAAAACAATTCATGGAAGGAAAAGTTTTCATTGTTTTCAACCTCTTTGAAGAGGTGAATGAAGAGGATTCGTCTATGAATAAAGTAGGTGTGCATAAATTTAGATACCCTATAAAAAATCCCCATTTTTATATTTCTGTAAATATTATGGATAAGATCCCCCATTGTTGCCTCATTGATGGAGGTTCAAGCCCAAGTGTGATGTCGAAGATTATTATGGAAGATCTAGGCTTGTCTTATACAAATGAAAACGCCAGGAGCATGCTCTCTTATAATAGTCTTCAACAAAAAACCATAGGCGAGATTAGACATGTGACCTTATTTTTGTGCGCACACCCTGAAATAAGGACAACCCTTAACATTTAGATAATTGACATGCCAGTAAGAAATTACTCAATCATCTTGGGAAGAGATTGGCAAGCTTTGATGGGTGGATACCTCTCAATCGATGGGACACACTTATCCGTTCTTTGGAATGGCATAAACACTATAGTCCTTAGAGAGGGAAGGATTTCACCTTACATAGAAATTGTTCCACAACCTAATGTGAACTATGTTGAAGAGGACCTAGGTGTGTATTCCATATTTGTTGAGGAAGATAATGTCCCCTTGGAACAAATTGATTTATATGATGGCATGTGGCACATGAACTTCGATGTTTCATGCTTTAGTGAAGGTAATGGAGCTAGCATAATCTTATACTCTCATGTTGGGAAGATTCATAATTTTTCTTACAGGTTGGAGTTTGCTTGCACAAACAATGTCACTGAATTCAAAGATTTATTGTTAGGCATTGAAAACACCTATAATATTGGTTGTGGTCACCTTTCAGTTTTTGGAGATTCTGAGCTTGTTGTGAACCTTGTACGTAAGATTTACTCTCCTAGGAACAAGTTGATGAAACGATATACCCAAACTATTTGGGCACTTATCTCGAACCTATTATCTTTCAACATCACTCATGCTAAGAGGGAATTGAAATCAATGGTTGATCAGTTAGTTGTTTTTGCAGCCTCTCCTAATCGGCAACTTCTGCCACATAGAACTAATTGTACTTTTAAATCTCTATATCGACCACATATTCCTAAAAATATAGAATCTTGGCAAGTCTTCCCTAGTGATGAGAGCATCTATGCTCTCATTCAAAATGAACCTATAAGCCCGAGGAAATCATATCCATAGAGGAAACAAGATTCCTAAAGGCTTGACTCCTCTAGAGAGTTTGTTTTCATCAATTGATGTAGGCAATAAAGAGAAACAAAAAGAAAAGGATTCAAAAAGGAAGGTGGGTGAAACCATATCCTTGAACATTGGGACACCCAAGTCTCCAAATAATGTTAAATTAGGTGCCCAATATTCTAATGAAGAGAAAATGAAGTTTGCCAAGCCACTTGGTGAATTTTAAGATGTTTTTTCTTGGTCTTACGAGGATCTTCGTGGTTTTGATCCTGGTCTTATATAGCATGGGATTCCCATCAAGGAAGGCATAAAACCACGTAGGAAAAAACAAAGACCTTCAACCCTACATTGGAAGCAACTATTTGAAGGGAGTTGGAAAATTGCTTGAAGGCTGGAATCACCTTTACGGTCAAGTACCCTGAATGGGTTTTGAAATTGGTTCATGTTCTGAAGGTCACTTATCGTATTAGATTTTGCATTAATTATCGTACATTCAATCAATCTATTATGAAAAATCATTTACCTCCCCCTAATATGGAAATGATTCTGCAGCAATTTGTAAGCTCACAGATGAAGCCCCCACTTGACAGTTTTTTGGGTTACAATCAAATCAAAGTAAAAATGGAAGATGCATACAAATCCACCCTTATTACTAATTGGTGTACCTTGACCTACAAGCATATGCCTTCTATCTTATACATTACAAGCACCACTTTAAAAGGATTTATGCAAATAACTTTCAACGATTTGATCGGTAAGATTACTCGTGTTTACCTTGATGATCTAATCATATACTCTAAAGGACTATCGGTTGTATCAAAGTTTCAAAAACTATGGTTGGGTCCTTTCAAGATCGCTTTTGTATTGGGGACTAATTTTTACATTCTAAAATATTTACAGGAGCGATTATTCTCCTACAGCACTAACAGTTCCCACTTGAAACATTATGTGGAACCAACTTGAAATTTTTTAACGTTGTTTGGATTTTCTGTATATTAGTAGTCTAGCTTTGCTTTCATTTTTTTTATTGTTTTTCATTTCTTCTTTACAGTAGTTTGATTTCTACTTTTTGTTTTTAACAATTTTCTACTACTTTTACATTTATGTCATCTTATTTCTATTGTTTTAAATTTTTCAATTTTAATTCTGTTATGATTTTTATTGCTTTTTCATCTTTTAATTGATTTTGGTCAAGAATAAGATGTTGGATCAGTTTAGCCACAGTGACACTCCATAAAGATATTGTTAGTCAATAAAAATCAAGCTTACACAACTTTTACGATGTCCCCCCTGAAAGCACACTTGAATTTGTTATCTTCTTTCTCTATTGTCTTATAAAGAAATTGGATATCTCCCGCTTTTGCTTTCCATTTATTCATACATTTGAGAAATTAAAAAGAGCAAGTCCATATTTTTTCTCCTTGAAGTAAAGAGTAGATCTCGGTTGAATGATTATGCATATAGGGATAAACCCCCTCATACTTAACATTTTTCATGAGTTATTCCCAAATTCCCAGTCATTTTCCCATTAAATCCACTCACTTACCCCTGTTGCATAATCTTCCTGGTTATATTTTTTTTTTATATCTTGTTCTTGGTCTGTGAAACCATGGTTCTGAGTTCTAAATTTGTTGAAAACAAATTTCCCTGTGGAGTCACCAGTTTGTTGATGATAAAAATTGCAACGAGGATTTCGCCTGCAAAGTATTGCTAAAGCCTATTATTTATAAGCTAATGATATATATAATACTAGTAGGTGGTACCCCCTTGTAGATTGGAGGATCGGATCTAGTTCTTATTTGATTTTTATGTTGTTGTTTGACACCGCCTACAGGGTTCTACATGATTGATGATGAAATATTGATTTTATGTGCGACATAATGGCAAATGGATAATGCATGTTATGTGTGGGTCTCATTACTCTAAGCTCTAAATTTTATGAATGAATGGATTATATTCACGGTTATGGCATTTCTATTTAAGCCATGAATCGTCACATGTTGTACCTACACAACACAGATGTTAGTTATAATAAGAAATAAGAGCAATAGAAAAGAGACCTATGAAAAAATCTAAGGAGAAGAAACTAAACTATGCTACACTATATGCATTTGAAATTTAAAAGAGTTGATGTTAGTCCTAACTAGAAATGTTAGTGGATGTTGGTGGCTATATAATGTTATTGAGTTATATGAAGGTGAATTTGATATACATTATAGTTTGGTTTTGGATTAATGGCTAGTATGGATCGGATGGTGCACTTGGAAAGTAATGGATGTTAGTTCAGATGCATGGATTAATTGATGGATGGATGGTGTGTAATAAGTAATTGAATGAGTAGAGGATGGAAGCAACGTGCATTTACTACTCATCACTCCATACCTCTCCCACTAGTTGTCACCCTAGCTTGGCTATTTTTCAATTGTTTTCGTTGTGGTTAACCTCCAATATTTAAGCGAGGAAGGAACCGCTCGACCAAGCTCATATTTTTAAGGCTTTTTTGGTTACAGGCATGTCTTTTTCGCCATCCATGAACTCACTCTGGTTATGAAATAGATATTGGCTCATTTATGTATTGGTATGTTCTTTTCTTGAGACTGGCAACTATGTAAACTCGTTATATTTCTTTGGAATGGTTGTTTTTGGGTTATTCATTGTAAATGGAAACATTGGATAGTTGAAGTCATGATTTCATTGATGATTCTATGTGGTGAAATGTTAAGCCCTAATATTGGCTCATTACCCATTAATTGGGGCATATTACATTAGCAATGTTATTTTATTTATGTCGTATTTATTCCATCAGTTGTAATTATACCTCCTAGTCTCCTATATATACCAAGGAGACATTTTCATTTGGAATCATCTTGTACTTGAACATTTATGTGGGGTAAAAGGAGGTTTCCCCCTCGAAGAGGCTTATTATCTAAAATTATCTCTTTTCCAAGGTGTTTAGTACTTATTCTGAGGTTTTTCTATGCTATATTGATATTTGGTTCTTAACATATGGTATTCGAGCTCAAGGTCTTGGGGTTTTGCTGCTACATCTGAGACACCTTGGAATTTTCACTACAACTGTTTTTCTACAATGTTTCAGAAGGAACGACTTGGAGGATATTTAGAAGACGGATCAAGGTACGTTGGGTTACAATTTTAGCTCCTGAGGCCTTATACTTTCGGAGATAAATCCTGTGCAAGATAGGGTTCTGGAATCATCCTAAACTAAGTCATTGCAGAATTTTCACTATAAAACATTTTCTGTAACGTTTCAGACCCTGAACTCCAGATTATTTTCACAGAAATCAATAAGGTAGATGTGGTAAAAAAATTCCCTTCTGGGTCATCTTAAATTTGTATATACACTGTGTGGAAGATAGGGTATCTGACTAGTCTCAAGAAGACGTTCCAGGTAAAACAATCATAACTTCTTCCTAGAGTATCCAAATTGAGTGAGACTAGTTTCATTGGATAGTGGACAGTCTGTAATATTTATGGTACGAGTTTCAAAATGTTATATCAATTATTTTGTGCAGGGCATGCTATACAAGTGAGATCTTCTAGAAAGGCCAAAAATCAGCAAGTTGTGGGGAAGTTACTGTAAATTCCACTTGGCACATCCAATTTTCATCAAACCTATGGAATTGTAGAGAATAAATATCAGAGAACTACAAAAAATAAAGTTTCATACCCAGAAGGGTCGAAACTTGGGAGATACAATAGAATAAATATTGTCTAGCAGAACCACCACAAAATCAAGGTTCAAAAGTGATACTTGGCCAACATGCCACCCAAAAAGGGAACTTCTACACCAAATAAGCCTCCAGACAATCCTACTTGGACTCTTGATGAAGGTGAAGAAATTATTAGGGGCATAAATAATTTACAAAAGAATATATTAACAAAAGATGAACTACAAGAGATGAC
>ML799852.1:13289-23837 GCA_009831015.1 Picea engelmannii | reverse complement strand
TTTTGTGTATTATGTTTTAGTTTAAGTTCTACTTATCTCGATATGATAATAGACGATGATAGCTTTTTGTCTTCATAATTTATTGTTATTTGAGATAATTATTTTCATATGTTGTCCATATCTCATGTTTCAGATATAATATAGTGTGATCATTAATTCGATACAAATCTGAGATTTATCTCTTATTTCCTATTGAATGTATAACTACAAGTTCTTACAAGAAGATTTATATCATTGTAGTCACTTGTAAATCATAATATCATTGTAATTGTGTTCGTTATATGTTCTATTATCAAAACCTGATCTCTAGCATATTGTTTTGCATTTGTTCGAAGAAACCTTAAGATTCGTTGCAGGTTTACTTCTCAGATAAGGTGATTTGATATTGACTATTGTACAGACGTTGGATGCATTAACAGGTTAGTCTATTATTTGATTTCATTTGCTTGTTGAATATAGGAGTTTTTTATATATAGAACGATTTCCACTATCTATAATTTTTTGTTCAATTAAGTAGTTTAATATTTGATTTTATGTATACATCCAAGAAAACAAATCAAAAAACTAAATAGTATTATCGCTTTCTTTATTATTGTTGTTAAAGGAACCAATTTACATTCGATTTTTATGAGTTTATATTAAAACTCGTGATTTGTACAGATTGTATATAGAACTATTATACATATATTATTCAAATAAACTGAACATATATATATTTAGATGTACATATATATTTTAGTGATTGTTATTTAGTAAGTTATTGTATTTCCTTTAGTTATTTTTTCACTTTCTTTAGAACTTAGATCGATCGATGGAGTCGCTAAACTCGTCAGAGTGAATTAATCCAAACGGCTTGGGTTAATTAGACAACCCCAAAACAGATTCACTCTTCCAGTTGACGAGCGGTCAATTTCGCATGTCAACACAAGCCTAGAACATCAAAGAAGAAAATCAATTTGAACAAGTTGATGCATTTGTATTTTCATGTATCACAGTGCAACAATTTTATTTCTCCAATGAAAATTGAAAATGATTAGTGCCTTACTATTGGGTTGTGGAGTCAAAGAAAATGATGACTAGGCTAAGTCATTGGGGGTGTAAATCCTCTTACTCCCCAAGGCAAGCTAGTACCACTATGAAATGCTAAGAGGGTGTAAGCCCTTTTACATCTCTTAGAAAAACCCTATGCAACAATATGACCTTGGATGTAAGAGCTTAATCCACAAAGAACCTAGGGGTGTAAGCCCTTTTACTCCCTAGGGTTTGTGAAACAAACAAAGGTGAACTTAGAGGGTATACGTCCTTGTAGTTCTCCAATAAACCTTGTAATTAATGACTTTTCACAAGTAAATAAATGAATCTTGGAGAATTTTTATGTCCTTATACTCCTCCAAGGGTTCATCCACTAAAAATTATGGAAGTAGAAAGAATTTTAAACAAGTGTAGAATTTTCTTACCAATTCTAAAAAGATGCAAGATCAAACCCTAAGTGACCAAGAAAATTACATCAACAAGCATGAAAAAAAGCCTCCAAGTGTAGCGCACCATTTTTATCCATCAATAGCAGGAGAAAACCATAACAATTGCAAGAGAGAGATGACATGCTCCAAGAATAGCAAAAATTCCAGCTAAGTATCCGTCTCCACAAGGGAGAGTCAGTGTTCAAATGAGATACAAATGATCTCTATTTATACTAAGACTCTAAAACACAGCTTTTCCACACTCGAAGGGTAAAACATAAGATAAGGGGCCAACAACCCACATCTTACCCCTTAAACCAAATAATAATATTTAAATTACACATTTTTCACATTAGAAACCCTAAAACAAGATGGTGTCACCCCTTTAGGGAGACGTTTTGATATTTGTAGCAAGTCRTTGGAGTTGGGGAGACAGGGMTTGGCCTCCAAAGGCCAAATTTCACTAATATAAGCTTCTTCTTCATGGTCCAAATATTCCTTCCTTCAAAACATGTCATGTTTCATAGAAAACCTCCATCACCATTRTTGACGATAAAAATCGCAACAAGGAATTTCGCCCGCAAAGTATTGCTAAATCCTATTATTTAAACTATGCTAATGATATATAATACTAGTAGGTGGGACCCCCTTGTAGAYYGGAGGCTCGGAGATAGTCATATCACACATTTTATGATGATGTACTGCTTACAGGGTCTTATATGGTTGATGATGCAGTCTTGGTTTTGTTTTTTTGACATAATGGCAGGTGGATAATGCATTTTATGTGATGATTTCGTTATTCTAAGATCTAATTCTATGTTATGAGTGGAATATACTACAGTTGTTACATTGATTATATCACCATGATTATTACCTAGCTACACCTTCCCAAGACATATGTTAGTAACAACATAAAGAAATGGAAAGAGACTTATAACAAAAAATTCCAAAAGAAAGGGACTATACTATGTTATGTTAAGAGATTATGTGCAAATGAAATGAAAAGAAGTTAGTGTTAATCCTAACTAGCAATGGTTAGTGGCTATGCGAATTATATTGATTTATATCGGGTGCATTTGATATATGGTATGGTATGTTTTGGCAATGGTTAATGCATATTTTGGGTGGCACATTTGGCAAGCAATATGTCACAAGTTTCAATTGTTGGAATTATTGGTATGGTTAATGGTATTGGTGATCGCTAGTTGTCATGTACTTCGAAATTGAATGTGGAGGAAGATGGAAGAAAAATGCATTAAATGCACATCACTCCATACTTCTCCCATCCGGCCATCACCCTAGCATGGTTATTGTTTCATTTAGTTTTGGTTGGTGGTTAAGCTCTGATATTCAAACCTGGAAGGAACTGCTTGACCAACTCACCCCTTTTAAAGCTATTGGTTACAGGTATGGTTCTTTTTTCCCATCCATGAATTTCGCTCTATGTATGAAATGAACGATGGCTCAATAATGTGTTGTTTTGTGTTTTCTTGAGATTCGGAACTGTGTAAACGCATGGGTATTCTCTCTGTGATGTGACTATGTGGTTATTCATTTTACAAATGAAATAATTGGTCGGTTGAAGTTATGCATTTGTTGGTTGTTCTATGTGGTGAAAACTATGATGGCTCTCTGTTGTTTTAAGTAGTTATGGGTATTTTGTTGGAGGGTTTCACTCTATTTAGCCTTATTGGCCGCTTCCTCACAGTGATGGTAACCATGTTTGGTTATACCCGAGTTGCTACGAGGTTGTTGTATATGTTTTCGAACAACCTTTTGGTCACTGTGTATTTTCCAAAGCCATGGTCGTGGGTTATCCACCTATTTGTAGGATTATTTTGTGGTATTGGCAGCAACGTACCTCAGAAGTTGGTTATAGGATGGCCATTATGCCAAGATGTATGCTTTATGGTTGTTGGTGGTACCTTGTTTCTGCATTCCCACTGGCATTGTTATAAATTGGTTCGGCTCTTGAGAAAGGAATGAGGGTTATGCCTCTTTGTGCTCTTGATAATTGTTACTGTCTAGTGGGCAATTGTTGCTCCTCTGCATCGGTGCCTAACCCACCCGGTGTTGAACTGTCACACTATTACATAAACTAAGAGTTATAAAAAGCCTGTGGTTCCACCGTGCTTGTTTCAAAGGGTCTCTGCCTATTATTGGTATGTTCCACCTCCAGTATTTTTGTGCTTTGATGACCAAGAGAACTCTTGATTACTTCTTGTGTTCATTGTTACAGAGCCCTATTTTGATAACCCCAACTATTTGCACTCTTATCGAGTATCTTGTTGACTGTCATAGATTGGTTGAGTGGTTATGATAGTTGCTTTGAGTATTATCTCGTCTCTATTTGATTGAGTTGAAATTTTTTATTGGGGATGAGAATTGATACATAGCTAAGGGATTGTCTCCTTTCATTATGACAGTTGCGTCGAAAACCTAGCTCGGTCTTATTGATTAGTTTGGTTGATTGGAATCAGTGATAATGTGCAACCAATGGTTGTCTCTTTTCATTATGCATTGGATCGTTGTGTTCCTATATCTTGGTATCAATTGTGAAATGGTGATTGATGTATGTTTCACTAGTCTCGATCGGGATCATGGCAATTTCTAGAAATTGATGACTATGATTTCATTGTTTACTGTGTATGGATTATGGAGACATCGTTCATTGTTTTATTTAATTGCACCATCAAAAATGAAGCCCGAGCTTTGTATTATGGTTACATTGCAAGTTTTATTGGTTAATACTAGAATTAAATTGGGCAAGTTTTAAAAATTCTGTTCAACTTGGGATAAGACCTGTGTCTATGTTTGATTTGGGAAATTGCGAATTATGGGAAGTGGTTGATATTTTATAGAAATATATGTTGGAAATATATGAAGCAACATGGTTGTGTGTTTCTTTTGATTTTGTTTTAAATAAAAAAGGAAAAGAAATGAAAGGAAACAAGTATTCTCTTAACAAGACTGTTGAAAGGCATAGTAATTCTGAGTATGAATATAGACCGTGTTAATTGAGGAATTTTGAAGAATTGAATGTGGGACAGTGAACAATTTTGACACACAATAATTGTTAATTGGTATTGGTATCCTTGTATTGAATATGGAATTTTTTGTATGCATTACTTAATTAGTTTTGCGAACATTATTCGTTCTTTTCCCTACCATTCTTTCACTTTTCACACATTACAACTCCCCTCACCTTCTCATATTCACTATCCACTCCTTGTTCTTAAAATTTAATTATAGTTAAGATAGATTATGTATAATGACAGTTAACAGATCGCACAAGGATGAATTATAGTGATGTATTCTTTTGATTTACGATATAGTTGATTGTTTGATGATTTGTTGAGCAGTAATCATGATCTGTTCCCCCTCATTTTAACATTGTCTTCTCAATACAAACCCTCACATATCCCAGAACCCTTATTCACCCCCTACTCATTGAAAACTATTAAACGATTTGTATGGATTGGATTGCATGAGTCTGATGTGTTGTTGAGACAAACTTTGTTTCATATTTAAAAGAGATGTCATGTATGGTTGTTGAAGAAACTATTTGATAATAAATAATGCATACATGAATGAGATTTTTCAGCAAAGGTAGCCATGGTCGGGGTAACAGAGGAAGAGGAAATTGGAACAGGGGTCCTAGAAGGCCAAGGTTCTCTATACATTTTGATGCAGACTAGCAAGAGTTGGGCCAGCTATTTCAAGCTGTATTTTTTAACTGGATTGGGAAAGGAGTGGTCCAACCTAGGCTAGAAAGGCCTCCCTTCCAAGCCCCACATGTCTCTAGTATCCCAGTGCCCCCTCATGTCTCACTTCAACCTGAAGTCCTTGAAAACAATGGATGGCAAGAGATTGTCCACCCGACAGTCTCCCAACATCGTGGATGGTCGAAATTATCTCTACCTGCTCCTCCACCTATTAATCAAATTGTCCAAGCTTCCCTTGTCCACTCACCAGTACAGTCTTCCCATGCAAGAAAAAGGTTAAAACCCGAGGCCCACCATGCCCATGATAAAGGAAAATTCATTGTTTCCCCCTCCTAACCCTCAAATGACTCTGTCAAATCCATGTCCTCCTGCATGCATTTGAGAGATGATTTCTCTCATGTGATCAGTGAGATTATGATGCAGGAGCATCGTAAGCAAGCGCAAAAGCGGAGGACAACTGGATATGCACCAACACATATTTTGGAAATATTTTGAATTTGAAAACATTAGACATTAATGTAATATCTAGAATGGATATGTTTTCATTTATGGTTTAGAGATTGTAACGCATATCTTGAGGGGTTTCTCTCATTTGTTTGTTGGAGGAAATTAATTAAATAAATGTAAAGTAGTTGTAGGCTTTTATTTTGATTAGATGGCTTAGATCTGTAGGAGGGAAAACTCTAGAAATCTCCCTCGTATGTACTGTATTGTATTGTATCATCATTCTCAATTGTAAGAGAGTAGAGCTATGGAGTAAGAAAGTAGGAGAGAAGAGAAGAACAGAGATTGTAGAAGTTGTATGAGCAGGTAGTTGTTGCTATAGAACCCATGTAAAGAAGCACTTGAGTTAATATAAGAATGCTTTGACTCAATTTCATGGTGTTTTGATGAATATTGTTTGCATCTATTGAATGGTATGTTTACAGTTTGCTTATATGCTATGTTATGAATTTTGTTTCAATGTTGTGTATGTGTATGATTTCATGTTGAATGTATGAAGTCTGTAAGAGGGAGAGTATGAGTTTAAATTGTTTCTCTTTCTGAGAGTTCCTGCAAGGAGTGCAGTGATGGTTCGCAAGGAGTGCATTGATGAGACTCTGAGTTTTACCTCAGACAAGATCAGGGGAGATAGCATTTTTCTTATACCAATAGAAGTGCAAGTACTGCACAGAGTCGTGCAAGGTGTGCGCGGGCAGGTTGAAGTCTTATACTTTTCCATCCCAGTGAGTGGTTGAGGGATTTTTGTCACAAGGAGTGCGCAGAATTAGAGATTTCAGGTAATCAATGATTATCGTGAATCCGTGAGGAGTGCGCGCAAGAATCCCTGAGAATCCTTGAGTTAGCAGCCAAGGTTAAGCTCAAGAGCGATAGATACTTCGAAGAGTTCGAAGGAAAGATGAGGCTGAAGTCACCTCGCAAAATCCAATCTCAGAAGAAAGACGCTAGTTGTTTGGCCAGGGAGTATTGAGAACTTGAATGAACGATTGGCATTCTCATAGGGAGAACTAATGATTCGTCATGGACCGTGTTGAGTGCTCAACACACCCTAAAAGTTCTGTGACCACTTCCTTTTGGGTACCACCTTGTCTTCTACCTTCGATTGTTTTCACCATGGTTTGAGCCTGATAACCTTCTTATATAACATGTTTCATATATGAGTTTATCTTGAGCATATTAAGAACCATCTTGAGAAACACCACGATTGATCAAGGAACCAACGACCCAGATTTCTCCCAGCTTACTTGAGAATTTCGGCATCGGTGAAAGATTAAGGTAGATACAATTGTATGGGAAGTCAAAGCAGTCGAGTGCCGACATTCTTCGGCATCGTCCAATAAGAGTATCTCTTTTACACATATAGTCTCCTAAACGATTTTTCCGAAAGCCGGTCCTTTCGGCTTCGACAGAGAAGTGTAATCATAAGCATCTCACAAAAGAGGAGTTCCACTGCCAACCGCCGACGCCCAAAACATCACCAATCCCAACATCACCAGTATCAGGAGTTTTATCAAGAAAATAACAATGTTGATAAACAATCTAAAATGGTAGTCGATCCCCGATCTTTATGAAGGTAAGATGTGATGTGACGTTTAACACCTAGTTGTGTCAAGTACTCTGCATTCAAAGCTTTAGTTAATTCATAGATCGTGCATTAGTTACTAGCTCCTGCACGAATCAAAAGGGAACTGTTAATCTCACTGATACAATGCATCTCCATCCACGCCTCCGATGTCAACCACTTAAGTCTCAGTGGCAGAAATTCGATAGCGTTATATTTTGAAATCTGCATTTATCACCCGTATTAACTAATTGATATGACTAGTAGTATCTCCCAGTTATATTCTTTCGAGTCCTTTTTGTGTGATCCCACTCTACGTAGCAAGGAATTCAGAACAAACAGGAGAATGAAGCCACCAGTCCAGAGGAAGCATCTGAAGTCTAGTGAGTATTAAACAGTTTTCTTAGCAAGCATTACAGGTATGGGTTTGCTTATGGATTTACATTTCATTTGTATATGTTCTCACCTGATGTTGCTCTGTATATGTGCTTAAAAGGAGGTTTTGATTGCAGGGACAATGCCTCCAAAGAAGCCATCCACCAGGAAATCACCACAGGCACCAAAGCTACAAGAATCAGAAATAGTAGAAGGCTCCTCCCCGGTGGTTGTAAGACAATTAGAGTTCACTCCTAAGTTGGTGTCTGTCATCAAGACGATCACCAAGGATCCCTTTGTCCATCCGCATATTTCGAGGATACAAAGGCAAGCATTGGAGCAAAGATGACTTTTCCTCGTTGGGAAGAAGTTTTCAAGAAGATCAAGAAAGAAGAGATCCTTGAATATACTCTGCATAGCAACCCTAATACAAGGAAGCTCGATCATGAGGTCCTCCCAAACATTTGTAGGGATTATCTGCACTTGGTGGCAAGCTGGTCTCCAATTTTCCCTTGCGTCGAGCTCTTAAAGTGGCTCATTGATCACATCGATGCATAGAAATGTTTGATTAATGATGACAATGGAAAATGTGTCGGGGTTTTCCTGCCATTAGAAGTTCAGAAATACTACAAAGTCAATGAGTCCGGAGAAAATTTGAAAACTGATTTCGTGGTGAGTTTCTATGCCTCTCATGACACTAGCAAAATCTTGGCATCTTGGTGGAGGGAAGACAAGAAATCCATAAACCGAACTTATGGCTGGTACCTGACGGTCAATCTCAGGGAACCATATGCCTATCTCATGGCCCTTCTCTACAGATTACATGGGGATAAAGACTACTCCCGATTTTCAGAAGCTTTGATGCCTCTAGTTTTTACAGTCGTCATTTCGAGTACCGATTTCAATTGGAGTGCTATCATCTCCAAAAAGTTGAGCACATGCATAAAACAAGCTCAGGTGCCAAAGGAAGGAGATACCCTTGCCTTCTACATGGTTTCGTATCTACTGGATGTCAACTGGGCCAGGAACGCTTTTGCTGGGATGAACTTGAATTGGCACCCTTCGGAGCCCGAAGTCCATGTATACTATAGCATCTTGTGGGAAAATAGGTACAAGAAATCCTATGTTGTTATCTGTGATCATTTTATTGCGCCCATTTACTTCTTACTCTTTAAGAGAGAATGCCCTAGATTATTAGATGAAGCAAATAAGGTCATAGTCAAAATTGTTCACTCGTATTTAGACGAATGAGAAACCTGCATCAGTATTTTCGGCGCCACAAGGGTGCCACATTTATTACCCCTTTATGTTCCTGACCAGCTAGTGTTAGGATAAATCTGTTATCAAACCATCATACAAGGATACAATGTAACTTTAGTGAAAGACAAGAAGCAGGATTTCATACCATATGGATTCCATATCGGCTTCTGCATGGTCAAAGACACCGCGCATGCTAAACAAATTGGGCTAGGTCAATTGGAATTTTGGTTCCAAACTGGTCGATTTCGCAAACACGATCCCAAGGGATTGGTCCTACAGCATGCATCACAACTATCATCATGTTGGCCTTATGCCCACGATCAGTTTGAGGATGAAATTTTCACCGAGAATGCTCAAGACTGGGATATGGTGGGAGCCAGGAAGGTCGATCCTAGAGGAACCAAGTTTAGAGCTTTGAGCTATGAAAAGCAGGCCATGCCATTAGAGAAAGAAATTCAAGGAGTTGGCTGACACCCTGAAGCAGTAGTAGCATATGAATTGGAGGAAGAAGAAAATAAACCCCAAGAAGACATTGAGGTCACAGAGGCTCATCAGGGATCCCCGGTACAAATCAAATTTTTCCCTGAAGATCAAATAGCTCAAGAAAGTGTCACACTTTAATACCAGTAGTCTCAGCTACTAATGAAATGGATGCAGGATAACCCGCATCCTGCCATAAGTCCTGGAATTTCAGTTACCATCCAAAGAGTTTCGACAGAAGCTAGAAATCCTAGTCTCATAGCCTCCGATGGCACCAATGGGTCAGGTAATCCCGAGTCTACAATATCGCCAATTGATCTCTTGGGAGAAGGAATAGCTCAACCAGAGATGGCCCAAGTGTCGATAGAAACACAAGTGCCCAACCCCTTGAGCACGCTAATACATATATACAGCGAAGATGAGAGCATAGAACCTTCTTGTGGCACCCCGGTGCACATCCAAGAAGAAGAAGGTCTCGAAAATACCTTTTCCCCAAGTCCCAAAAAGGTCTCTTCTGCTGGGCCCGGGGTTTAGGACCAGGGAATCCCACAAAAGGAAGCTGAAAATAAAGGTAATCTTAACACAGGAAAGTTTGATGAACCAGAAATAGATGTAGGCGCAAGTGACAAGCCTCCGCATAAGGAAATCGACAGTTCCACGATATATTAGAAAGTAAGTGACAAGTCTATACAAGACAACTCTATCCTGCCCAATACTCAGATCCCTGGTGAGAAACAAGTAGAAGTTGGATCTACAAGGAAGAACGAAGAAGTTCGAGAGCCCACTCTCGAACAAATTTACACTGTGGGAAGCTTGGGAAACAATCTCACATGGGGTGATCAACAAATACCAGACCCGGTAGATGAGGTCACAGAAATCTATGCGATATTCTATGATCAAAAGAGAAAGGCTATCATTCAGAAGACTGCAAAGAAGAGAAGAATCACCCTGGATCAGTCCATCATAGTCGTCACTAAGGAGAAGTTAATTGATATAGCAGATGTCCATATGTCTGAGTTGATTGGTGTGAGAAAATCCCTCTTAGAGGCTGCCCAGGAGAGATGAAAAGGAACTTGTCACCGCCCAAAAGGAGCTCAAACACTTGCACCATCTTGCTGATTAATATAAGGGTGATACACAGACAGTTGTGTATTTAAAAGATGAGTTCGGTAAATTTTACGATGAG
>ML799852.1:0-13189 GCA_009831015.1 Picea engelmannii | reverse complement strand
CTTCCTTAACTCTTGATACATTAGGGGTTCCAAGGATGGGTGGTACTTTCAGAGCTTCTATTGAAAAGGTTTGACTTTCAACAGGATGGTGTGTTGAATGATGCGAGTATCATACATTTTCAAATCTTTATAGGACCAGGCGAACACATCTTGGTATTGTTTGAATAATTTGAGGTAGGCTTTCCTCTCGTCTTTAGATATCATTTTGCCGAGATTTACATACTTTGGGTTGTTTTGGGTTCCAAGATTTACAGTTTCATGGAGGGGGTAGGAGTTACTAGTCTTTGCATTTTTAGGTCCTTTGAATCGTTCCTTTAGATCAAACAAATTCTCTAGATTTGCTATCCCTTTTGGAATTGTGTGAGCCTTTGGTTTATCCACGTTTTGACCCTCCCGAGGACTGGTTTCCGTTAGTTTCTATTGGAACTCTTCATCGTCAATAGCGAGGTCTTTGAAGTTGTCTTGATTAGTCAAGAAGATTATGATCCGTTCATCCCCCTCAAAGACTTTCCAATTAGAGATATTATTAGGTATCGATGGCTTGTAGAGCAGTTCTATAGTGAATCAGGAGGCTTCGTAATCTTCTAAAGGTGAGAGTCTTGAAGCAGTGGTGGCTAAGGAGTTAACAAGGATGTTCTTCGCTCTGGGGATCACAGTGATATTGAAAGATTCAAAGCGTTCTATCAGCCTCTACACCTCCTGCTGGTAGTTGTTAAGATGAGGGGAGTTGTAGTGTATAGTGTTTCTTACTTGCCTAATAATGATTTCTGAGTCTCCGAACACCTTTAATTCCTTGACATTAAGATCTATGGCTTTCTTTAACCCTTGTACCAGGGCTTCATACTCGACAGTGTTGTTGGTGCACTCGAATTCTAGTCTATAAGACAAGAAATGACGTTTACCCTTTTGATCAATGAGGATGCACCCTACTCCCGAACCCTCTTGTGACTTGGATCCATCAAAATAAAGGGTCCAAATTTGCGAGCGATGATTTGCATTCCAATCAGTACTCCGCTCTTCGATCTTTTCTTCCAGAAGACCTAACACTAGGTCTTGACAAAAGAGAGAATCTTCCATTTCCATCAAGAATTATTCTTGAAAGATCATCTCGGAGCTTTGGGTAAGAGAAACCTCGGACAGGAGAGGAGAAAAATTGCCAAAGTGAGAATCACAAGAATAATTCCCTAGTATGGGAAAATCGGTAAAGGCTAGTTCGTTCGGGCTTTCCAGGTCAGTGACCGTATGTTTCATATATCTTTCCCTATCGATTTTGATCATGTTCTTGTATCCCTTCAGCGGTAGCCAAAGGTGTGCCCAGTCTGTGTTGAAGTATCCATTTAGTTTTTTGGACCAATCTCGGCTCAATAATAGCCCATATGCCTCATGGATATCCACCACAATAATGTCAATCACCTGTACAAAATTAGGATGAGTGGCTACCTTGATCATCACATCTTTGAGTTCCCCCATGAATTTGACTTGGGTCCTGTCCAGTTGTATGGCATGCTTATCACTTTTTAGAGGGACAACACCTAATTTGTGGGTGGTGTTCAAGGTTTAAAAAAATCATCCGAAGACGTGATCATGTCGGGATCCCATATCAACATGGATGTGTCTTGTGGTGGGTCAACCTCTTCCTGATCGACAATGTTAAAGGACGAACTGCTGGATGGTTCGGTCAGAGAGACTTTGACTAGAAAATGATTGGCCATTAAATTCATGGCGTGGAACCACTGAGGACATTCCCTTTCTGAGTAGTTCTCTTGGTGGTATGTACAGAAAGAATCAGACACAACATTCCCTAAGTCAATGTTTAGGTTGGCCGGGGGAGGTTCAATTGATTTGAAAGGCCGGTTTCCATCACCCACATTTATTTTCATATATATAATCTCATTTGATAGTTTCTTGACCATGCGTTATAGGTCTTCTATATATCCATTACCCTTATCAAGAGTTGGTTCAGTTGGCTTCCCCGACGGTCTAGTTAAGAGTCCTCTCCTAGGAGGGGGCTAGCTTTCTTTTCTCGCTAGAGATGACTAGCCTTCTTTACACCCTCTCATCTAGAACTCTATCGTCTTGGCCTCTTCAAAATTCTCTGCAAGGGTTTTCTTAGCGACTCTTTTAACGAACATGGAAATAGAGGCCGGAAGCACGTTGACATAGACCTCGATTTTCAACTCTTGAGCCGATTTTTTCACGGGCTGAAATTTGTTTAGGATAGTTGCGAATATTTGACCCTTTCCTTTGGGGTCATGGTGGCTGCGAATAATTCGACCATAAGGGCTCCCATGGTAGTTTCTTCAGAAAATTTGTCTAGGAAATCCTTTTGGAACTTAGTCCAGTTGGCTATGGATCCTACTGGCAAGTTAAAATACCAAGTGGAAGCTGAGTTCTCAAATGTGTTGGGGAAAAGTCTACATACCACGTCTTCATGTTGAACGTTCATAAGACTGATCACAAGTATGAACTTCTTGATATTATCTTTGGGAAATCCTAAGGTTTCAGGATCATACTTGGGGAGAAAATTTTTCGAGTACCAAGGGAGATTGTGTACTCATCCAGGGACGCCCACGACGTCCCCGACCAACCAAGGTTGGTTGTATTGAAGTGGAACTTACCTCTCCTCCTCTTGACTGTTGTTCTCTTCCATATCTTCAGAGTCAGAGTTAGGCTCTCCCTCTTCTAAAAGATCATTAGGTTCAGAGATGTCGTCGGCTGGTGTCTCGGGTATGAGGTCAAGAGGTTCTTGGATTTTGGTGATCGTGAAGTCTATTAAGTCTTTGACAGAGTGTACAAAAACTTCGTCGGGATTGATGAGTACTAGTATGCTTTGTTGTTTTCTTTGAGGGAGGATGGGGGTGAAGGGAAACGCGCCAATTTTTCGGGCATAGGCTCTGGTAATCCTTCTAAACTGATTCACTTCCTCGTGAGGGAGGGTGTAAGGTATTTTACGATGAAGATATCCTTCCTCGGAGTGGGTTGATTTATCCACTTCGGGAGTAATCAGTAAAGGTGGGATGTTTGTTGGATGACTAGCCATGCATGTGGGCCATTACAAATCTATAGGCTATTCGAAATATCATATAACTTACATATTCAACCATTCATTCTCAGGCCCTCCTTCTAGCGCCAATTCTGTTGATGGGGCTTAAATCCCCTGATTCAACAACAGGAACATAACCCACCACCGAGGCCCAATTAGAATCTGCAGCGTTTGGAGTGGAATGGTTCTCTAGATCTTACAATCTGTCCAAATTATCGATGAGCTTTTGTGTTTTCTGGTGAATGCTCTTCCTTCGGTTAAGACAATTTTTTCTGTATTTTCTCTTAGGTGGGGTAGGTACAAGAGATGCAAGCCAGTATAAACCAACTTGATGAAGATAGGACAAGATTTTTAACTATTGGGAAGGGGTCGAGATTGGGATAACCCACTGCTCGAACATGCAGACAACGATCCTATGCCAAAGGGCTTAGTAATAATACTTTAACCGAAAGAGCATCCAACTGTTGTTTGAGAAAACTACTTAACATAAAGAAGACACATATATGATCAAGATCAGGGTAAGAAAAATAATTCATCTACCGAGACATTCATCACATAGCTGAGGTAAACTACTTAGCATAGAGAAAGAAACACAACTGTAATCAATGTCACGGTAAGCAAAATAATTCATCTACCAAGACATTCATCACATAGAAGAACAATGATTTAATTTCATCATTTAAAGCAAGGTACATTAAAACATTGCACCAGATAACTTGACAATAGAATTAATTTCTCTTACTCATTTACTGCAACATTCATTGAACATGAAAGGAAGTAATTCTTCTCCAACTCCAATCACATACATCTGATGAAAATAGTTCGTCTCTGGTCCAAAAGGACTTCTTAATTCGTAGCAGTCTCAAAATAATTATGAACAACCAAAAGAAAAGAGTTCTTACAACAACCATCGACCCTTTGACCATCGACCGATGTTCCTATTTATAATATAAAGTCTTAACATTAATTAACAATAAAATACAATTTGAGCTAATCAAGAATCGTCACGTGGCGTCATCATCTAACAGTCTTTCAACAATCCACCCGAGTTGTTTCTTGGAAAGGGTGGACTCTTTCATAATAAAGCCATCTGATAAAGAGTTCTTCACAGGTGTTGGCCCATGGAAACCTATGTTGTTCCATTGGAGCTGCATAGATTCCCCTGATGTCTGTTGCATGCGCCTAATATTTTGTGAGGATGAAGTTCAACTTCTGAAGTATGGATCTGGCTTTGATTGGATGTCATGCGAATTGTTGTACTTGCCCAGGCTTTGCATCGGTGACCTTTGCACATTCTTCAGCCCATGAAACATCCCGTTCGACGCACAACTTGATTATTTCATTTAGGTTGATAAACATATCGGGGGTACCATACTCAGGGAGTCCAATGTATTTCATTATTTTATTGATTTTATCCCAGTACTTTTGACATCTAGCCCATTGTTCTTGGATTTATTCATGTGGGATTCAAGACATTTTGGCCCAGTATTCGGTCGATCGCTTCATGTGATTGAGACTGCTTTTACTTACTAGCTGAATTTCGTGGTCTTCCTTTTCTCAGCCTTTATAGACTGCCTCAATAAAGTCAAGCCTCTTCATTTCCTGCCGCGCCTTCTCATACCATCGCTCCATTTCCTTACATGTCGTGAGTGCCATGAGGGTTTCTTCCTTGAATCCAACTATATTCGAGATTAACAACTGTCTTTCCTTCTTGAACTCATCGTAAAATTTACCGAACTCATCTTTTAAATACACAACTGTCTGTGTATCACCCTTATATTAATCAGCAAGATGGTGCAAGTGTTTGAGCTCCTTTTGGGCGGTGACAAGTTCCTTTTCATCTCTCCTGGGCAGCCTCTRAGAGGKATTTTCTCACACCAATCAACTCAGACRTATGGRCATCTGCTRTATCAATTAASTTCTCCTTAGTGACGACTATGATGGACTGATCCAGGGTGATTCTTCTCTTCTTTGCAGTCTTCTGAAYGATAGCCTTTCTCTTTTGATCATAGAATATCGCATAGATTTCTGYGACCTCATCTACCGGGTCTGGTATTTGTTGATCACCCCATGTGAGATTGTTTCCCAAGCTTCCCACAGTGTAAATTTGTTCGAGAGTGGGCTCTCGAACTTCTTCGTTCTKCCTTGTAGATCCAACTTCTACTTGTTTCTCACCAGGGATCTGAGTATTGGGCAGGATAGAGKTGTCTTGTATAGACTTGTCACTTACTTTCTMATMTATCGTGGAACTGTCGATTTCCTTATGCRGAGGCTTGTCACTTGCGCCTACATCTATTTCTGGTTCATCWAACTTTCCTRTGTTAAGATTACCTTTATTTTCAGCTTCCTTTTGTGGGATTCCCTGGTCCTAAACCCCGGGCCCARCAGAAGAGACCTTTTTGGGACTTGGGGAAAAGGTATTTTCGAGACCTTCTTCTTCTTGGATGTGSACCGGGGTGCCACAAGAAGGTTCTATGCTCTCATCTTCGCTGTATATATGTATTAGCGTGCTCAAGGGGTTGGGCACTTGTGTTTCTATCGACACTTGGGCCATCTCTGGTTGAGCTATTCCTTCTCCCAAGAGATCAATTGGYGATATTGTAGACYCGGGATTACCTGACCCATTGGTGCCATCGGAGGCTATGAGACTAGGATTTCTAGCTTCTGTCGAAACTCTTTGGATGGTAACTGAAATTCCAGRACTTATGGCAGGATGCGGGTTATCCTGCATCCATTTCATTAGTAGCTGAGACTRCTGGTATTAAAGTGTGACACTTTCTTGAGCTATTTKATCTTCAGGGAAAAATTTGATTTGTAYCGGGGATCCCTGATGAGCCTCTGTGACCTCAATGTCTTCTTGGGGTTTATTTTCTTCTTCCTCCAATTCATATGCTACTACTGCTTCAGGGTGTCAGCCAACTCCTTGAATTTCTTTCTCTAATRGCATGGCCTGCTTTTCATAGCTCAAAGCTCTAAACTTGGTTCCTCTAGGATCGACCTTCCTGGCTCCCACCATATCCCAGTCTTGAGCRTTCTCGGTGAAAATTTCATCCTCAAACTGATCGTGGGCATAAGGCCAACATGATGATAGTTGTGATGCATGYTGTAGGACCAATCCCTTGGGATCGTGTTTGCGAAATCGACCAGTTTGGAACCAAAATTCCAATTGACCTAGCCYAATTTGTTTAGCATGCGCGGTGTCTTTGACCATGCAGAAGCCGATATGGAATCCATATGGTATGAAATCCYGCTTCTTGTCTTTCACTAAAGTTACATTGTATCCTTGTATGATGGTTTGATAACAGATTTATCCTAACACTAGCTGGTCAGGAACATAAAGGGGTAATAAATGTGGCACCCTTGTGGCGYCRAAAATACTGATGCAGGTTTCTCATTCGTCTAAATACSAGTGAACAATTTTGACTATGACCTTATTTGCTTCATCTAATAATCTAGGGCATTCTCTCTTAAAGAGTAAGAAGTAAATGGGCGCAATAAAATGATCACAGATAACAACATAGGATTTCTTGTACCTATTTTCCCACAAGATGCTATAGTATACATGGACTTCGGGCTCCGAAGGGTGCCAATTCAAGTTCATCCCAGCAAAAGCGTTCCTGGCCCAGTTGACATCCAGTAGATACGAAACCATGTAGAAGGCAAGGGTATCTCCTTCCTTTGGCACCTGAGCTTGTTTTATGCATGTGCTCAACTTTTTGGAGATGATAGCACTCCAATTGAAATCGGTACTCGAAATGACGACTGTAAAAACTAGAGGCATCAAAGCTTCTGAAAATCGGGAGTAGTCTTTATCCCCATGTAATCTGTAGAGAAGGGCCATGAGATAGGCATATGGTTCCCTGAGATTGACCGTCAGGTACCAGCCATAAGTTCGGTTTATGGATTTCTTGTCTTCCCTCCACCAAGATGCCAAGATTTTGCTAGTGTCATGAGAGGCATAGAAACTCACCACGAAATCAGTTTTCAAATTTTCTCCGGACTCATTGACTTTGTAGTATTTCTGAACTTCTAATGGCAGGAAAACCCCGACACATTTTCCATTGTCATCATTAATCAAACATTTCTATGCATCGATGTGATCAATGAGCCACTTTAAGAGCTCGACGCAAGGGAAAATTGGAGACCAGCTTGCCACCAAGTGCAGATAATCCCTACAAATGTTTGGGAGGACCTCATGATCGAGCTTCCTTGTATTAGGGTTGCTATGCAGAGTATATTCAAGGATCTCTTCTTTCTTGATCTTCTTGAAAACTTCTTCCCAACGAGGAAAAGTCATCTTTGCTCCAATGCTTGCCTTTGTATCCTCGAAATATGCGGATGGACAAAGGGATCCTTGGTGATCGTCTTGATGACAGACACCAACTTAGGAGTGAACTCTAATTGTCTTACAACCACCGGGGAGGAGCCTTCTACTATTTCTGATTCTTGTAGCTTTGGTGCCTGTGGTGATTTCCTGGTGGATGGCTTCTTTGGAGGCATTGTCCCTGCAATCAAAACCTCCTTTTAAGCACATATACAGAGCAACATCAGGTGAGAACATATACAAATGAAATGTAAATCCATAAGCAAACCCATACCTGTAATGCTTGCTAAGAAAACTGTTTAATACTCACTAGACTTCAGATGCTTCCTCTGGACTGGTGGCTTCATTCTCCTGTTTGTTCTGAATTCCTTGCTACGTAGAGTGGGATCACACAAAAAGGACTCGAAAGAATATAACTGGGAGATACTACTAGTCATATCAATTAGTTAATACGGGTGATAAATGCAGATTTCAAAATATAACGCTATCGAATTTCTGCCACTGAGACTTAAGTGGTTGACATCGGAGGCGTGGATGGAGATGCATTGTATCAGTGAGATTAACAGTTCCCTTTTGATTCGTGCAGGAGCTAGTAACTAATGCACGATCTATGAATTAACTAAAGCTTTGAATGCAGAGTACTTGACACAACTAGGTGTTAAACGTCACATCACATCTTACCTTCATAAAGATCGGGGATCGACTACCATTTTAGATTGTTTATCAACATTGTTATTTTCTTGATAAAACTCCTGATACTGGTGATGTTGGGATTGGTGATGTTTTGGGCGTCGGCGGTTGGCAGTGGAACTCCTCTTTTGTGAGATGCTTATGATTACACTTCTCTGTCGAAGCCGAAAGGACCGGCTTTCGGAAAAATCGTTTAGGAGACTATATGTGTAAAAGAGATACTCTTATTGGACGATGCCGAAGAATGTCGGCACTCGACTGCTTTGACTTCCCATACAATTGTATCTACCTTAATCTTTCACCGATGCCGAAATTCTCAAGTAAGCTGGGAGAAATCTGGGTCGTTGGTTCCTTGATCAATCGTGGTGTTTCTCAAGATGGTTCTTAATATGCTCAAGATAAACTCATATATGAAACATGTTATATAAGAAGGTTATCAGGCTCAAACCATGGTGAAAACAATCGAAGGTAGAAGACAAGGTGGTACCCAAAAGGAAGTGGTCACAGAACTTTTAGGGTGTGTTGAGCACTCAACACGGTCCATGACGAATCATTAGTTCTCCCTATGAGAATGCCAATCGTTCATTCAAGTTCTCAATACTCCCTGGCCAAACAACTAGCGTCTTTCTTCTGAGATTGGATTTTGCGAGGTGACTTCAGCCTCATCTTTCCTTCGAACTCTTCGAAGTATCTATCGCTCTTGAGCTTAACCTTGGCTGCTAACTCAAGGATTCTCAGGGATTCTTGCGCGCACTCCTCACGGATTCACGATAATCATTGATTACCTGAAATCTCTAATTCTGCGCACTCCTTGTGACAAAAATCCCTCAACCACTCACTGGGATGGAAAAGTATAAGACTTCAACCTGCCCGCGCACACCTTGCACGACTCTGTGCAGTACTTGCACTTCTATTGGTATAAGAAAAATGCTATCTCCCCTGATCTTGTCTGAGGTAAAACTCAGAGTCTCATCAATGCACTCCTTGCGAACCATCACTGCACTCCTTGCAGGAACTCTCAGAAAGAGAAACAATTTAAACTCATACTCTCCCTCTTACAGACTTCATACATTCAACATGAAATCATACACATACACAACATTGAAACAAAATTCATAACATAGCATATAAGCAAACTGTAAACATACCATTCAATAGATGCAAACAATATTCATCAAAACACCATGAAATTGAGTCAAAGCATTCTTATATTAACTCAAGTGCTTCTTTACATGGGTTCTATAGCAACAACTACCTGCTCATACAACTTCTACAATCTCTGTTCTTCTCTTCTCTCCTACTTTCTTACTCCATAGCTCTACTCTCTTACAATTGAGAATGATGATACAATACAATACAGTACATACGAGGGAGATTTCTAGAGTTTTCCCTCCTACAGATCTAAGCCATCTAATCAAAATAAAAGCCTACAACTACTTTACATTTATTTAATTAATTTCCTCCAACAAACAAATGAGAGAAACCCCTCAAGATATGCGTTACAATCTCTAAACCATAAATGAAAACATATCCATTCTAGATATTACATTAATGTCTAATGTTTTCAAATTCAAAATATTTCCAAAATATGTGTTGGTGCATATCCAGTTGTCCTCCGCTTTTGCGCTTGCTTACGATGCTCCTGCATCATAATCTCACTGATCACATGAGAGAAATCATCTCTCAAATGCATGCAGGAGGACATGGATTTGACAGAGTCATTTGAGGGTTAGGAGGGGGAAACAATGAATTTTCCTTTATCATGGGCATGGTGGGCCTCGGGTTTTAACCTTTTTCTTGCATGGGAAGACTGTACTGGTGAGTGGACAAGGGAAGCTTGGACAATTTGATTAATAGGTGGAGGAGCAGGTAGAGATAATTTCGACCATCCACGATGTTGGGAGACTGTCGGGTGGACAATCTCTTGCCATCCATTGTTTTCAAGGACTTCAGGTTGAAGTGAGACATGAGGGGGCACTGGGATACTAGAGACATGTGGGGCTTGGAAGGGAGGCCTTTCTAGCCTAGGTTGGACCACTCCTTTCCCAATCCAGTTAAAAAATACAGCTTGAAATAGCTGGCCCAACTCTTGCTAGTCTGCATCAAAATGTATAGAGAACCTTGGCCTTCTAGGACCCCTGTTCCAATTTCCTCTTCCTCTGTTACCCCGACCATGGCTACCTTTGCTGAAAAATCTCATTCATGTATGCATTATTTATTATCAAATAGTTTCTTCAACAACCATACATGACATCTCTTTTAAATATGAAACAAAGTTTGTCTCAACAACACATCAGACTCATGCAATCCAATCCATACAAATCGTTTAATAGTTTTCAATGAGTAGGGGGTGAATAAGGGTTCTGGGATATGTGAGGGTTTGTATTGAGAAGACAATGTTAAAATGAGGGGGAACAGATCATGATTACTGCTCAACAAATCATCAAACAATCAACTATATCGTAAATCAAAAGAATACATCACTATAATTCATCCTTGTGCGATCTGTTAACTGTCATTATACATAATCTATCTTAACTATAATTAAATTTTAAGAACAAGGAGTGGATAGTGAATATGAGAAGGTGAGGGGAGTTGTAATGTGTGAAAAGTGAAAGAATGGTAGGGAAAAGAACGAATAATGTTCGCAAAACTAATTAAGTAATGCATACAAAAAATTCCATATTCAATACAAGGATACCAATACCAATTAACAATTATTGTGTGTCAAAATTGTTCACTGTCCCACATTCAATTCTTCAAAATTCCTCAATTAACACGGTCTATATTCATACTCAGAATTACTATGCCTTTCAACAGTCTTGTTAAGAGAATACTTGTTTCCTTTCATTTCTTTTCCTTTTTTATTTAAAACAAAATCAAAAGAAACACACAACCATGTTGCTTCATATATTTCCAACATATATTTCTATAAAATATCAACCACTTCCCATAATTCGCAATTTCCCAAATCAAACATAGACACAGGTCTTATCCCAAGTTGAACAGAATTTTTAAAACTTGCCCAATTTAATTCTAGTATTAACCAATAAAACTTGCAATGTAACCATAATACAAAGCTCGGGCTTCATTTTTGATGGTGCAATTAAATAAAACAATGAACGATGTCTCCATAATCCATACACAGTAAACAATGAAATCATAGTCATCAATTTCTAGAAATTGCCATGATCCCGATCGAGACTAGTGAAACATACATCAATCACCATTTCACAATTGATACCAAGATATAGGAACACAACGATCCAATGCATAATGAAAAGAGACAACCATTGGTTGCACATTATCACTGATTCCAATCAACCAAACTAATCAATAAGACCGAGCTAGGTTTTCGACGCAACTGTCATAATGAAAGGAGACAATCCCTTAGCTATGTATCAATTCTCATCCCCAATAAAAAATTTCAACTCAATCAAATAGAGACGAGATAATACTCAAAGCAACTATCATAACCACTCAACCAATCTATGACAGTCAACAAGATACTCGATAAGAGTGCAAATAGTTGGGGTTATCAAAATAGGGCTCTGTAACAATGAACACAAGAAGTAATCAAGAGTTCTCTTGGTCATCAAAGCACAAAAATACTGGAGGTGGAACATACCAATAATAGGCAGAGACCCTTTGAAACAAGCACGGTGGAACCACAGGCTTTTTATAACTCTTAGTTTATGTAATAGTGTGACAGTTCAACACCGGGTGGGTTAGGCACCGATGCAGAGGAGCAACAATTGCCCACTAGACAGTAACAATTATCAAGAGCACAAAGAGGCATAACCCTCATTCCTTTCTCAAGAGCCGAACCAATTTATAACAATGCCAGTGGGAATGCAGAAACAAGGTACCACCAACAACCATAAAGCATACATCTTGGCATAATGGCCATCCTATAACCAACTTCTGAGGTACGTTGCTGCCAATACCACAAAATAATCCTACAAATAGGTGGATAACCCACGACCATGGCTTTGGAAAATACACAGTGACCAAAAGGTTGTTCGAAAACATATACAACAACCTCGTAGCAACTCGGGTATAACCAAACATGGTTACCATCACTGTGAGGAAGCGGCCAATAAGGCTAAATAGAGTGAAACCCTCCAACAAAATACCCATAACTACTTAAAACAACAGAGAGCCATCATAGTTTTCACCACATAGAACAACCAACAAATGCATAACTTCAACCGACCAATTATTTCATTTGTAAAATGAATAACCACATAGTCACATCACAGAGAGAATACCCATGCGTTTACACAGTTCCGAATCTCAAGAAAACACAAAACAACACATTATTGAGCCATCGTTCATTTCATACATAGAGCGAAATTCATGGATGGGAAAAAAGAACCATACCTGTAACCAATAGCTTTAAAAGGGGTGAGTTGGTCAAGCAGTTCCTTCCAGGTTTGAATATCAGAGCTTAACCACCAACCAAAACTAAATGAAACAATAACCATGCTAGGGTGATGGCCGGATGGGAGAAGTATGGAGTGATGTGCATTTAATGCATTTTTCTTCCATCTTCCTCCACATTCAATTTCGAAGTACATGACAACTAGCGATCACCAATACCATTAACCATACCAATAATTCCAACAATTGAAACTTGTGACATATTGCTTGCCAAATGTGCCACCCAAAATATGCATTAACCATTGCCAAAACATACCATACCATATATCAAATGCACCCGATATAAATCAATATAATTCGCATAGCCACTAACCATTGCTAGTTAGGATTAACACTAACTTCTTTTCATTTCATTTGCACATAATCTCTTAACATAACATAGTATAGTCCCTTTCTTTTGGAATTTTTTGTTATAAGTCTCTTTCCATTTCTTTATGTTGTTACTAACATATGTCTTGGGAAGGTGTAGCTAGGTAATAATCATGGTGATATAATCAATGTAACAACTGTAGTATATTCCACTCATAACATAGAATTAGATCTTAGAATAACGAAATCATCACATAAAATGCATTATCCACCTGCCATTATGTCAAAAAAACAAAACCAAGACTGCATCATCAACCATATAAGACCCTGTAAGCAGTACATCATCATAAAATGTGTGATATGACTATCTCCGAGCCTCC
>ML799851.1:134288-158310 GCA_009831015.1 Picea engelmannii | reverse complement strand
TCAAATGATGTGTCTATTGGCACAATAGGGACAACCTCAATAACTCAAAATATAATTAATAATTACCATATTAATTATGTTTTACATTAATTATATTTTACATTATGGTGGGGCCGACCTGTACCCTTTACATCGCAAATAAGGTTATAGGTAAGTCTGACTCTTGGACAATATAGCAAGGGATATCATACACTCACTAGTGCTCAACCACTAGGGGCACATCCATCTTTGCTTAGCCACAAGGATGTACACATATCTATCTCACTATGTCTCACATGAGAACCACACTCACTAGTGCACAACCACTAGGATCATGTTCACATGTGCTAAGACACATGCACATCCAACTCAATAGATATTCTTTCTCACTGCATTACACATGAGAATCATATGGAGTATCACATAATAACAACTCTCTGCACAGAGGAGGATAATACATTGTTTCATCTCTGTCTCAAAATGATACACCCAACTCATGGGCTTTCCCACATGTTCACTTGTGCTCAACCACTTCCAACTCCAACTCAACATATATTCTTTCTCAATGCATTACATAGGAGAATCATTTGGAGTATCATCTCAACTCTCTGCATAGAGGAGAACAATAAAACCATCTCATCGAATCCTCACCCCACACATGGCACAAAGCGTTCCATAACTGTCTCAGAGAGGAACCACACACCAAATCATGGGCACACCCAACTCATGGGAATCCTCACCCCACATAGGGGCACACAACATTCCTTCTCCCTCTTAGAGAGGAACCACACACCCAACTCATGGGCACAACCAACTCATGGGATTTCTCTCAGGCCAAATCACTCAGTCTGTGTCCTGGAGGATGTCTCACACAACTGTAATCATCAGCACTCCTTCTCAGTTAGGGAGGCATTCTCCATTAGGCCAAGTCTCTCATGGAAGTAATCGAACTTCTTATTGGCTGTAATCATCAACACTCCCTCTCATCTAGGGAGGTAATCTTCACCAAGATAGTTTCTCAAGAAAGTACTCAAACTTCAAATTGGCAAGTGGTTTGGTGAAGATATTTGCAATCTGCTCATGTGTAGGAAGGTACTACACGTGTACTACTTTCCTCTGCAACATGTCTATGATATAATGATATTTTATTTCAATCTATTTCGATCTATCATTCTCATAGAGCTTCACACAACTCTGGTTATCACAAATATTAATAGGATCCATCTCATGATCAAATAAATATGTCAGTATCTTGTGAAGCCACACTGCTTCGTGGACTATCACACTCAATGCTATATACTCTTCTTCTGCAGTACTCAAGGCCACATAGTTTTGTTTCCTGCTGCACCAAGAAACCATGGCAGACCCTAAGGTAACACAAAAAATAGATGTTCTCCTCTGGTCCACTGTGTTCCCTGCCCAATTTGCATCGACATATCCTTGCAGACTCAAGTCCACACTGGAGGCATATCTCAGACCATATCCAACTGTGCCTCGTAGATATCTCAATACATGTTTCGATGCTATCTAGAGAGTCTGTATCAATTGACTCATGAATTTACTAAGTACATGTATTTGGTGTTACCCAGATACATCAGTGATTAAACCAACTGTGGATCAATATCGTCTGAATCGTCATCATTCATTTTCTTCAAATCCATCACCATCGGTGTAGGCATGGATTTTCAATCTGTCATACTACACTTATTTAATATCCCCACTATATATTTTCCTTGACTCGGGAAAATGTCATCAGTCCTCTGTCATACTTCTTGTCCCAAGAAGTAGTGCATCATGTTGAAATATTGTAACTACAAAGAGTATTCTATTTATTATTGAATTATTATTCATTAGATCAATCCTCTTTTGTGGATTGATCATGTCAGGAATTTTAATATACCTAATCCCATTTTATGGATTGGTCAAACCCTAAATATATTTTGCAAATTGAGAATTCGTCCCCCATGCTAATTAAAATGGTTTTAACCACTAATAAGACAAGTCGACCCTGCCCAGTGAAGAGACACCTTTTCAACACCTGTCAGTTTGTATAAATAAAGGAACCCAACATCTCATTATCTCACTCATCCATCCACTCATCAAGTGCACAAATTTGGAGAGCTGCAGTTGGGAGAAGAAGGAAGAGAGAGGCACATTGCTCAATTTTGGATATTCTCTAGTGTTTTGGTTTATTGTCTTGGAACTGTATTGGCTATCTATATTAAGGAATTTTTTGTCGGGGTTTCTCCCCCATGACGGTTTCCCAGGATAAATGTTGTGTATCTTGTGATTGTGTTTCTCTCAATGATCCTACCTATGCTATTGTTATCTGGTAAATTGAAAATAAACCTAATAATAGCTAAAAAATTAACATGGTATCAGAGCTAAGATGAAGAGAGCATATTTCACTAGATAAAGAAAAATGTCATTGTTGTTGTACAAGAAAAATAGGGCTTTTTGTTGGAGAAGAATTTTTTCCTAAAAACCATCTAGAAAAGTGTGCCCTACCCTAGTGAAGCTTTTGGCATCTTGAGCACACCTTTTCAATGGATAGAGCCTCTAGAAAGTCAAACCCTAGTTTTGACTGGTACTAGAAAACTAGAAGTACCAGAAGTACCAGAAAACCAGGAAACCAGAACCAATACCATAAGTACCAGTCCAGATTTTCACAAGCTCAGTTTCAAGGGGTAAAATTTGGATTTTCAGAAATTTGACTACACTAGCTTACTCGCCTCAGCTCAGCACATCTAGCCCCTGGATCAGAATTTCAAAATTTGAAGTTTAAAAAATTAGGGTTTCCTCATAAAACCCTAAGTTGCAGTTGCAGTTGCAGTTTTAGAATCAGTTGCAGTTGCAATATCAGGTGAAGTATCAGTTGCAGTCACCCTTGAAGTTTTAAAAGGGTTGGTAATTATTACTGCTACTACCAAATGGTGCCACTACCTTGAAATGCTATGAGAGGTATGTACTCACATATGTTTAAGTTGTTAATATTTAAAGGGTATTTGTAGGAGAAGGGATCTCTTGACATAGATCCAAGAGGATCTCAAGATCCAACACATTAATAGGAATAATGCAACCTGGGTTTGATTATTCTAATATGCAACTATTTCTTATGACATTATTTTGATCTAGGTTGCATATTGAAGATATGGCCATCATACTAACCTTTGGCCAAAATTAAAGTCAAGGTATTAGATGTTTAGATCATAGAATTTATTCTCTAACCTAACTTCATGTCAAGGTAGCATATTGTCTTACTACAGAAGATAGGTTGAAGAAAGCACTTGTCATCTTGAGTAAAGAAGACTTGGAAGAAAAGCAACACACTTATTCTTGAGGACAAGACTCTTGGTTCCAGTTTTGATTAATTAAGTTGATAAGATTCAAAGTTGCACGTGACAAAGTTGATAACTACCCCTTTACAAGTAAACACTATAGTTGAGGTAGAAGTCTTTGAAAAGTATTATACTTGGTAGCATGTGAGCATATTGAGATAAATTCTTGATTTACCAGATACAACTAACATCTCCTCTAGGAGAAACTTCTTCTGTTGATTCCAGGTTACCATGGAGGAATGTTTGATCACAACACTAGAAGAGTGTTGACCTCATTTCGTATTGTATTTCTTACTTATGACCTTTGCTTAAGACATGTCACAAGTGATAGTTCTAAAGGAGCTACTGTGACAATTATTCATGCTATTTTTTTATTACTATCATCAAAAGAGTATCATTCTTGCTTGTTGTTTTGTTGATCTCATTTCGTCACAGGTGATAACTGTAACACAACCACTACAGGAATCAAATTTTTTTCACCGTTTTCTCGAGGAAAAGAATCCCCGAAATACCTACGGAGGCCTAGCATAGGCTAGTTCCTCCCTTGTCCACCTCCATGTGATTGTGGGTCACGACCATAGGCCAAACAAGTATGGCGCCTTTTTGCATTTCGCGACTCAACGCTACAAGAGTGTCGAGTCTTTTGACTCTGCAAACCCCGAAACCTGAAACAATGAAATGTTAAACCTTGAAAGGGCTAGAAAGTGTCAAGTTTCCCGCTTGGATCTTGTCCACGTGACCCTGTTCCGTGACCATGCGCTTAAACCAGAAAAGCACTTATCAGATTTTCATGATTTGGGGAATTGCGATGCATGATTTCTTCCTTTCCAATTCAAATCCCCGAAAAATCTGAAGTCTCCGAAGTTTCCTTCCAAAGGGAGATCAACGGCTGTAAGCCTCCCCTGATCTGACGGTTTGGATCCTTTCGGGATTTTGGTACCTGGGATTTCGAAATGCAACTACTCCAAAATTATTGTCACCCAAATCTCTGAATTTTGATATGGGGATTCATGTAGGAGATCAACGGTCCTTGAGAGTATGGATCCAATGGTTCATGGGATTTCGGGACTTTTCCCAAACTCTGACCGCTCACCATGCATCTCCTCTAATGGACGGTCTAGATTATTTCGAGACTTCTCCTTTCTACTACAGAGCGCATCGGGGTTTCGGGTACCAGGATTTCACAACTTGCGAAGACAAGGGTTCTTGCCCTTTGGTTTCCTGGGTGCCGAAACGTTGAAACACCGACTGGCAGCCACATGTCCCTCCGATGGATGGATGCGACCTTTAGCCACGATCAACGGTTGTGATCTTTTCGGGATGATCAACGGTCACGATCAAATCCCAGTTTTCTTAAACTCATTCACACCTTAAACCATTTCAGGGTTTCAGTTATCGGGATTTCATGACTCACAAAGACAAGGGTTCTTGCCCTTTGGTTTCCCGGGTGCCATAACGCTAGAATGCTTACCGGAAGCCACGTGTACTCTACAAATGGACGATCTAGGTACTCCCATGGATCTTGGGATCTACGGTCCCGATTTCTTCGCTACTTGCGAAGGAAAAAAGGGGTCGTGGCATTAATGCTTGTGTTCCTTCCTCAAATCTAACAGTCGTGACAGACCTTAGATCTCCGAAAGGATCTCGTCCGTGCATTACTTGCAAAGGCTGAGAGGGGAGAGGCACTATCACCTACATTCCTTCCTCAAATCTAACGGTCGTTATAGACCTTAGATCCTTCGAAAGGATCTCATCCGTGCATCTAGAAAAAGAAAAGCATATTCTGTATACCGAAGCACCGAAATGTCATGACATCTCCACACTCTGTCATTTTGGGATTTTGCAAGTCAGGGTTTTGGGACTTTCAAGTACAAGGGGACTTGTACTTAAGTACCTCGGGTGCCGAAACTCTGAAATATCGAAGTCTAAGAGAACCACTCTCTCTCGTGCAGGGTTTCAAGATTTACGCCATAAAATCCTCCTTCAGGTTCTTGGGTAAATTTCACCAGGTTTGAAAGCTCGATTGAATGGTCTCCAAAAGTCTTCGAGCTATTAACTCCTGTGACTGATAGTAATCAACCTCAAGGTTTTACTAAGATGACAGTCTTTTACCAGGAGCTTACCCCGACTCTAGAAAGTGATGAAACTTTCCCGAAAAGGGAGTCCTTGTGGGGATATCTATCCAGGGCATTACTTGAGACAAATAAGGGAATAAATGTCCCGAGAACAGACTTGAAAACTGAGTTAGTTCAGTAATTATATATATACGTAAGCCATATGGGGTCATTCCAATTATACACAAGCAACCACCATTTCCGATCAAAAACACCATACATACATTACTATACAAAAGCCATTCATAATTTCACAAACCATGAGCATACATGTCAGAATATTCAATTCAAGATACAAGATATAACACGTATCATAAAAACACCACGTTTGATGCAACTGCTGAGAGGGGTGCTTGCTTCCACCCAACCGTAGGCTCAGCGAAGCCGAATGGATTTACCACTAGCCACCCCCGAGCTTAGACTACGATGCTGTGAGACTCAGTCTCTGTTCGTCAGAAGTCGAGAATGAAGGTTACTCTCCTTCTTCTCTACTCATCATTCACTCTGTACTTTTCAATATTTCTTCCGATTTTTCCCTCTTGCGATCTCTGTCTTGTTTGCCCCCTTTCCACGCCTCTTTCCTACCTTTCTTTTCGGTGAGGTTACGTGTGGCACAATATTCCTCACGGTGGTCAGGCCCGAGGACTCTACGGATGGGCAGTTCACCCCCATCCCTCATTACTCATGAGGAGCCCTTTACCTACCAACCTGCGAGTCATTTATTTCGGGGCCAGCAAGCCACTCTTGGTTCTCCGGGCCAGTGAAGACCAAATATGGTGTTGGTTCGGTGGAAGTTAACGCCACCATTCTAGGTGCCTTCCACCACCTTTCTTCAGCCATTGTGGTCTCTTTTTCAGCACATTCCCCTCTCAGCAGTCCTGCAACATATATTCATAACATTATTTACATTCATCAACCTTTTACACAAGGTCCATTCAATTCACACATTCACATCTTTGAGTTTGCCACAGTTCTTGGTTAGTATAGTTATTTTTACCGACTGGGGGAAACAGGGTGTTACAATTCCCTCCCCCTTAAAGGAACATTGTCCTCTATGTTCTATCTATCAACATGACATGCATGTACAGAGGTAAACAAAATCAGATATGCCTGTCTCATGGCATCCTCCATTTCCCATGTAACCTCATCTGGGCCAAAATGTCTCCACTGCACCTTGACCTGTGCAATGGTTCGGTTCCGGAGTGGGGTTTCCTTTCTGTCCAGTATGCATTGAGGTTCTGGTAGGAATTCTCCCTCCGGTTCCACTTGGATCACAGACCAGTCAATTATATGATTAGAATCATGTACATATTTATTCAATAATGAAACATGGAAAACATTATGTGCTTTTACTGTGGGAGGAAGTGCTAGCCTATAGGCTACAAGTCCCACTCTATCTAGAACCTCAAAGGGTCCACAATACCGAGGTGCCAACTTGGCACAAGATCCCATTTTCAGGGAACTCTTCCTGGGCCTAACTCTGAGATATACATGGTATCCCATCTTGAACTCTCTTGGATTTCTCTTATGGTCTGCATAACTTTTCTGTCAGTTCTGAGCGACCTTCAGGTTTTGTTTTATCTAAGTCACTTGTTGTTCCATTTCTTTCAACATGTCGGGTCCAAAATAAATCTTGTTTACGGGATTACTCCAACTGACTGGGGTGTTACATGACCTACCATAGAGGACTTTGAAGGGACTCATCTTTAAGGATTCTGGGTAGCCGTTATTGTAGGCGCTTTCCACCAGTGGCAGGTAGTCTTCCCACTTCTTGGGTTGATGCATTACATGCATCCTTAGCATGTCCTCTAATATTTGGTTTACTCTTTTCGTCTTTCCGTCGGTTTGAGGGTGATAGGAAGTGCTAAACAACAACTTGGTCTCTAAACCAACCATTAGTGATTTCCAAAAGTTGGAAGTAAATTTCGTGTCCCTGTCAGACATGATCTCTTTCGGCATACCATGCAGTCTGAATATCTCCTTCATGAATACCTAGGCGATGTCTATTGCCTTGCAAGTCGACTTGACGGGGATGAAATGAGCAGACTTGCTCAATTTATCCACCACTACCATAATGTCATCATTCTATTTGGTGGAGGTTGGTAACCCAGTGATGAAATCCATGGAGATGGTTTCCCATTTCCATTCTGGGATTGGCAAGGGTTGCAATAATCCTGCTGGGTGTCGGTGTTCTACTTTAACATGTTGGCACTCTATGCAATTGGCTAAGTACTCGGCTATGTCTTTTTTCAACCCTGGCCAGTAGAATTGTTTCCTGGTGGTCGTGATCCTCTTTTGGTATCCTGGATGACCAGTATAGGGTCTTTTATGTAGTTCATCCATAATGAACCTCTTCAACTCATCACAATTTGGAATATACAGTTTGTTTTTGTAAGTGAGAAGACCTCCTTTGGTCATCTGGTAGCCTTCATATTTACCCCGGTGGGCTCTTGCTGTAGGTAAGAGGTCACGGTCTGGAAAAATGGATCTGTCTTTTGTGCATTTCTGACTCTTTCCTTGACATCTGTCTCACAGGTGCTCACCGCTGCCAGGGGAATTGTTTTCATACTTCTGCTAAGGGCATCGACCACCCTATTTTCTTTTCCTTTAATATGTTTGATTTTGAAATCAAACTCGCTAAGGAGGGCCATCTACCTATCTTGTCTGGCATTGAGCTTCGGTTGGTCAAACAAATATCGTAGTCCACAGTGATCTGTCATAAGTACAAATTTCCTTCCCAGGAGGTAATGTCTCCACATTTTTAAGGCATGCACTATGGCGGCCAGCTTTAGATCATGGGTCACATAGTTGACTTCATGTTCATTCAATTTCCAGGATTCATAGCAGACCACATTTCCTCCTTGCATAAGGACTCCTCCGAGTCCTTCCTTGCAGGCTTCTGTGCACATGAGGAAATCATCTTCGGGATCGACTATCTTCAACATGGGTGCATGGGTCAGTAGATGTTTCAGGGTTTGGAATCTTTCTTCACATTTCTGTGTCCACATGAATTTGGTCCCCTTCTTCTGGAGGGCAGTGATTGGACAACCAATCTTGGAGAATCCTTTTATAAATCTCCTATAGTATCCTTCTAATCCCATAAAGGATCTGATATCCGAAACGTCCTTTGGGGTAGGCCATTCCATGATGGACCTGATCTTGTCAGGGTCTATTGCTACCCCTTCTTTAGATAGAATGTGGCCCAAATAATGTATTTGCTTCTGAAAGAAGTCACACTTTCTGAATTTGGCATAGAGCTGATGTTCTCTTAGCACTTGAAGCTACAAGCCTAAGATTCTCTTCATGCTCTTCTCTATTCTTGGAGTAAATTAATATGTCATCAATAAAAACTAGAACAAATTTGTCTATAAATTTGCTGAGTACATTGTTCATCAAGCACATGAAAGTGGTAGGGGCATTGGTTAACCCAAATGGCACTACCACAAACTCATAGTGACCATACCTCATCCATAAGGCATTTTTATGGATGTCTTCACCCTTGATTCGGACTTGATGATATCCCGACCTCAAGTCAATCTTTGAGAAAATAGACGCACCTCCCAATTGATCGAACAGGTCATCGATCCTGGGCAAGGGGTACTTGTTCTTTATGGTTACCTTATTGAGTTGTCTATAATCTACACACAGTCTAAGGGTACCATCCTTCTTTTTCACAAACAGGACTGGTGCTCCCCATGGAGACACGCTGGTCCAGATATAGCCCTTATCCATCATTTCTCTTAATTGTAATTTGAGTTCAACTAACTTAGGTGTGCTCATCCTATAGGGTGTCCTAGACACCAACACAGCTCCCGGTGCAAGTTCTATTGAGAAGTCAATGTCCCTTCTTGGAGGTAAACCCGGTACCTCTTCTGAAAATACATCTCTGTATTCTCTCAGGGTGGGATGGTCTTCGAGGCTTGGTTTGTCACCCTCAATTGTTTTTAACACCTGTATTGCATATAGGGGACATCCCTTTCGGAAATACTTCCTCATTTGTAGAGCCGATATTTGTTTCACTGAGACAGGTTTTCGGATCCCTAGAAGGGTTATTCTTCTTCCTTCTTTACTTACACACTCTAAGGTTTTATGGTAACAGTCCAGTCTGGCTTTATGGGTGGCTAGCCAGTCCATACCAATCAATAGATCATACAATCCCAGGGGTAATATGTTAAGGGTTGCTTGGGTGGGGAATTTACCCAACATTAATTGGCAGGTTGGTATGACCTTTGCTACCCTTATTTTGGTGCCAGTGGCTAACTGTACCAACCATGGCTTGGTGTTTTTATGTGGCTGTAGTTTACACTTATCAACAACCTTAGGGGTTATGTAACTCAAATTTAAACCAGGGTCAATCAAAATAGACACTAGATGGTTGGAAATCATACCTTCTATTTCCACCACTGAATCTTGGTGGTCAGCGTGGTTATTATCCAAGGCTGCATAAATTTGTGGCACACTCCTGGCCACATCATTGACTTTGGTAGCTTCCTGGATGTTGTAAATTCTCTGACTATTCTGTTGTCGGTGTGGACAGTCTCTCAGTAGATGTTCATCTTCGCAACCCCAACATTTCAAAGATTCTCTCTTTGGGTTATCAGCTTTCACTGGTACAGATCCATAAGTTTTATTTCCACCCAAGGAGGGAAAGTTCTGCTGGTGTACACTCCGAGCTGGGAAGATAATCCTTGGGTTCTTCTTATAGTTCTTAAATCCTGGGGATTTAATCCCCTTTTTCTGAAATCCCGAACTATTCTTCTATTTCCATCCTTCACGAGGTTCTGTCCGATGTCCAAATTGTTCATGACAATATGTTGCCTTTCGAATAGTGCCTTCTAGGGTCTTTGGCTCATCAAATTCAATTCTGTTCCAATAGTCCTTAGGTAGTCCACTGATGAAGCGTTGGACCTTTTCCTTTTCTTCTTTTATATAAGGTACATACCTCAACAAATTGAGGAATTTGTTCACATATTCCTCTATAGTGAGTTTCCCCAGTTTCAGCTCATAAAATTCTTTAGTCTTCTCGTCGAAATATTTTTCCGACAGATACTTCTTCTGGAAGTATTTCTCAAATTGTTCCCAAGACAGGTCCTCTTCGCGAACCCCTTTTACATTCTTAAGGTCTTCCCACCAAATGGAAGCCTTTTTGTTCAAGTTGAAGGTGGCCACTCGGGCCTTCAAGTTTTCTGAGAAGTCATGGACTCTGAAATACTTCTTTAGTCCAAGCAGCCAGGCCTCTGCTTCCTCTCCCTTCTTTATTTCTCCATCAAAGGAGGGTGGTTTGGCCTTTCCGAATTCTTCGAATTTATGACCCTTGGAAAGATTTCACTTCTTCTGTTTTCTTTGGGAATAGGAACTAGTTCTGCTGCTAGAAGAGCCCTCCGATTCGCCAGCTTCCTTCTCCGAGGAATCGTCCGACGCTTGACCCTTACCTCTGGGGTGGAATTTTGTCGAGGTGCTCCTCTCAGTGTGGCCACTGATATGACCACATTTATGTATCTCAGGTTCATGCTGTAATTGCCTTTGTATATTAGATAGGCTTTGCAGTAAAATTGCATTAATTTTTATTTGCTTCTCCTGTTCTTTTATCATCCTCTCATTGTCAGCCTTGTAGCTTTGTAATTCGACCATGAGGATCCTCACAGTCTCGACTAGATCAAGAGGGGTCCCTACCACCCTCCTTTCATCCAACTCTTCGTCTCTATTGTAGGAACCTTCCCCCCCTTCTTGGTGAGTCACCATTCTAGGTGGCAATAACTTCCCGCGGTTGATCGTCTGCTTGGGTGCAAAAGAAAAAATGTTGGTTGTTAGTCAATGTTTATATCCATTCATAACCCGCGTATAATTCATATTTCTTTCACATACATACACAAAATCAGAGTTTTCATTCTTAACTTCGACTTTTGATTAAGAGGGTTAAGATAGAGGGTTACTCCTTTTTAGGAGTACTTTGAACGGAGCTCCTACGCAACTCGTTCATGAGCCCAAGCAGGCCAAGTGTTGTGACCATGCTTTGATACCAATTTGTAACACACCCACTACGGGAATCAAAAAAATTTCGTCGTTTTCTTGAGGACCCGAAATACCTACGGAGGCCTAGTGTAGGCTAGTTCCTCCATTGTCCACCTCCATGTGAACATGGGTCACGACCACAGGCCAAACAAGTATGGTGCCTTTTTGCATTTCGTGACTCAGCGCTACAATAGTGTCGAGTCTTTCGACTCTGCAAACCATGAAACTCGAAACAACGAAACATCGAACCCCGAAAGGGCTAGCGAGTGACAAGTTTCCCGCTTGGGTCTTGTCCACGTGACCCTATTCCGTGACCACGCGCTTAAACCGGAAAAGCACTTACCGGCTTTTCACGATTCGGGGAATCGCGATGCATGATTTCTTCCTTTCCCATTCAAATCCCCGAAAACTCCAAAGTCTCCAAAGTTTCCCTCCAAAGGGAGATCAACGGTTGTAAGCCTCCCCTGATCCGACGGTTTGGATCCTTTCGGGATTTCAGTACCCGGGAGTTTGAAATGCAACTACTCCAAAATTCTTGTCACCCAAATCTCTAAATTCTGGTATGGGGATTCGTGTAGGAGATCAACAGTCCTTGAGAGTGTGGATCCAATGGTCCATAGGATTTCAGGACTTTCCCCGAACTTTGACCGCTCAAAACGTGTCTCCTCTGATGGACGGTCCAGAATCTTTCGGGACTTCTCCTTTCTACTATAGAGCACATTGGGGTTTCGGGTACCAGGATTTCACGACTTGTGAAGACAAGGGTTCTTTCCCTTTGGTTTCCCGGGTACCGAAACGCCGAAACACTGACCGACAACCACGTGTCCCTCCGATGGACGATTGCGACCTTTAGCCACGATCAACAGTTGTGATATTTTCGAGATGATCAACAGTCACGATCAAATCCCGGTTTTCTTAAACTCATTCACACCTTAAACCATTTCGGGGTTTCGGTTATCGGGATTTTGCGACTCGCGAAGACAAGGGTTCTTTCCCTTTGGTTTCCAGAGTGACGAAAAGCCGAAACGCTTACCGAAAACCACATGTACTCTACAAATGGATGGTCCAGGTATTCCCATGGATCTTGGGATCTACGATCCCTATTTCTTCACTACTTGCGAAGGAAAAAATGGGTCATGGAATTAATGCTTGCGTTCCTTCTTCAAATCTAACAGTCATGACAGACCTTAGATCTCCAAAAGGATCTCATCCGTGCATTACTTGGAAAGGCTGAGAGGGGTCGAGGCACTATCGCCTACGTTCCTTCCTCAAATCTAACGGTCGTTACAGACCTTAGATCCTATGAAAGGATCTCGTCCATGCATCTAGCAAACTAAAAGGGTATTATGTATACCGAAGCACCGAAATGTCATGACATCTCCACACTCTGTCATTTCGGGATTTCGCAAGTCGGGGTTTTGGGACTTGCGAGTACAAGGGGACTCATACTTAAGTACCTCGGGTGCCGAAACTCCGAAATATCGAAGTCTAAGAGAACCATTGTCTCTCATGCAGGGTTTCAAGATTTACGCCATAAAATCCTCCTTCAGGTTCTTGGGTAAATTTCACCAAGTTTGAAAGCCCGACTGAAAGGTCTCCAAAAGTCTCCGAGCTATTAACTCCTGTGACTGATAGTAAGAAACCTCAAGGGTTTACTAAGACGACAATCTTTTACCAGGAGCTTACCCCGGCTCTAGAAAGTGAGGGAACTTTTCCTAAAAGGGTGTCCCTATGGGGATATCTATCCAGGGCATTACTTGAGACAAATAAGGGAATAAATTTTGCGAGAACAGACTTGAAAACTGAGTTAGTTCAATAATTATTTATATACGTAAGCCATATGGGGTCATTCCAATTATATGAAAGAAACCACCATTTCCGATCAAAAACACCATACAGACATTACTATACAGAAGCCATTCATAATTTCACAAACCATGAGCATACATGTCAGAATATTCAATTCAAGATACAAGATATAACACTTATCAGAAAAACACCAGGTTTGATGCAACTGCTAAGAGGGGTGCTTATTTCCACCCAACCATAGGCTCAACGATTCCGAATGGATTTACCACTAGCCACCCCCGAGCTTAGACCACGATGTTGTGAGACTCAGTCTTTGTTCGTCAGAAATCAATAATGAAGGTTACTCTCCTTCTTCTCTACTCATCAATCACTCTGTATTTTTCCAGAGTTCTTTCGATTTTTTCCTCTTGCGATCTCTGTCGCGTCAGCCCCCTTTCCACACCTCTTTCCTTCCTTTCTTTTCGACAAGGTTGCATGTGGCACGATCTTCCTCGTGGTGGTCAGGCCCGAGGACTCTATGGATGGGTGGTTCACCCCCATCCCTCATTACTCATGAGGATACCTTTACCTACCAACCCTCGAGTCATTTATTTCGGGGCCAACGAGCCGCTCTTGGTTCTCTGGGCCAGTGAAGACCAAATACGGTGTTGGTTTGGTGGAAGTTAACACCACCATTCTAGGTGCCTTCCACCACCTTTATTCAGCCATCATGGTCTCTTTTTCAGCACATTACCCTCTTAGCAGTCCTGCAACATATATTCATAATATTATTTACATTCATCGACCTTTTACACAAGATCCATTCAAATTTCACATTCACATCTTTGAGTTTTCCACAATTCTTGGTCAGTATAGTTATTTTTACAGACTAGGGGAAACAGGGTGTTACAATAACCCTGAGGAAGCTATAGTGAAGGTTGCATAAGGCAACAGATTAGATGGGACATGAAAAATACCATGTACATGAACATATGCATCCATGTACCAAAGAAGATGAAGAAGAAACTATTTTTGAGATCTAGAGTATCTCATATGGAGATTGATTGTAAGGAGAAAAAGGCTCCAAAGATGACCAAGCATTAGAAATCACATAAGACTTGTTCAAAATATATTGAATCCACCTTAACAGGAATCAAAATTCACTTGAATCTTGACTCAACTTTTCATATTTGGACTTGGTATTCAACACCAAGTACACCCCATAAGAGATGATGAAGTCCTTGTAGACTCAAAAGAAATCGAGAGTAAGCCTGATCTTAGAAAGGATTAGATGAAGAGACAACTTCCAGGACTGGGAGACAGATCCCATGAGAAGACTAGATCATAGCTTCAGAGACTCCTAGGAGATATGAAATCTCTTGGAAGATTCCCTTGTTTCAGTAACAGAGAAGGAAGCCAGTCTGAAAGACTGGGATATGGATTTTTTCATGAGAATAGAAGAGAAGTCAGTATTGACTTCCAAGATTTATTTAAATAGATCAAGCATGTTGCAAATGTACAAAGCCTGATGTGTGTTTAGAGGACTCTCCCAGCAAGAGGGAGAAGACTATGACGAGACACTTACTCCAGCAATTGAAGAAATAGTTCCAGTATTTATGAAGACAACCAGAACAACCATGATTCATATATAGTATGAGATGCATGGGAAGAAATCCCCATATTTAAAATTGAGTGACAGTTGGTGCATTACATTAGTTGGGTCATGTATACATGACTACAATAAAATATAGAGTTACCTCCATGAAAGAAGAAGATCTACCTTCAGTATCAGTTATTGATCCATTCTTAGTTTCAGATTAAGTTGTTGCCATGATGGAGTAGAGGAGTTACTGTTAGATTTCATCAGTCATAATGAAGCAACCATTCTTAGATTCAGAGCAGCTGCAGGTGCAGAGTCCCAGTTCTAGAAGGAACAATTGAAGAGAGAGTAGAGGATATACTCCCAGACAGTGAGACAGATAGTGCTTTGCAGAAAGCACATAGAGCTAGCACATGATTGTGCAGATTGAGTTACAACTGATCAAGTGTACCAGATTGGTACAAAGTGATGTGAAAAAAATGATTTGAAGTTGAAGATAGAAATATTTAGATCTGCAAGTTGAAGAAGGACCTGTACAGGTTGAAGCAAGCTTCTAGAGCTTGATATGGCATAATTGATAGTTTCCTGAAGAGCTTGGGATTTACCAAGAGTAAAGTTGATTCTAACGTTTACTTCAAGGTTATGAATGATGAGCCAGTCATATTGTTTCTACTATATTTATATGATGTATTCTTGACAAGATGAAAAAAATCTCATCACAGATTGCAGAAGAAGCTCACTACAGAGTTTGATGGAAGACCTCATGCATTATCTCTTAGGTCTTAAAGTTTGGCAGAGCACATAGAAGATATTCCTTAACCAAGGGAAGTATGTAGTTAAAATAATGAAGAGGCTTGACATGTTGAAATGTAAATCCATGTACACACCCATGGAAATGAAGTTGAAGCTCCTGGTGGATACGTCGTCAGAATTGGTTGATGCTACTCTGTACAGACAAATTATTGGTTCGATGATGTATCTGATGAATACCAGGCCAAATATATGTTTTTCCTTGTGTTAGTATCTAGTAGAACCCATGCTTGTTCACCTTGATAATGAAAAACATGTGATGAGATACTTTAAGGGTACATTGGATTTTGGTCTCTGTTATACTAGAGATCATGACTTCAGATTGTATGGATATACTGATTTAGATTGAGATGGAAGTGTTTTTGATAGAAAGAGAAATTCAGGATGTTGTTTCAGTCTGGGGTCAACCATGATCTCATGGCAGAGTAGGAAGCAATCAAGTATTTCTCTCAGCATGAAATAAGTAGAATATATTGCAGCATGTTCCGCCAGTGGTAAATCCATATGGATTCAGATGTTGTTGACAGATATATTTGATCTGGAGATGGAAGCCACCATGATCCTATGTGATAACCATAGTTGTATAAATATTATGTGTTCCATGATGAGTAGAAGCACATAGAGATCCGATATCACTTAATTCATGATATGGTACAGAGAGGAGCCATAAAGCTCCATTATGTTGGCACAAATAAATAAGGTACAAATGTGTTAACCAAGCCTTTGTCTTGTGTAAAGTTTGATCACTTTCGAGACAAACTTGGTATAGTCCGAAAGGAAAATCCTCAAGAGGGGGAGTTGTGTTGATGATACTATGGTATCCTGACCAATAGCGAGTAGCTCAGTTAGGATTTATATCATAGGGGAATGATCATCCCCAGATAGATCCCAAAGGTCCGTAAGGACGAACTGTCAGAGTACTTGTGCATGTATATGCTAGATTTGGTTAGTAGTGGTAGCTCCGTTAGGATTTTATATCCTAGGGAATCTTTTGATTCATGGGAAAATCCTTTGGATCTATTAGAGTACCACAAGATGTTGTGATGTCAGCCTAGTGCTTAATATTTCCAGCTTCGTGCTAACGTTGTTGATGCCAACCTTGTGCTAAAGATTTCCAGCTTCGTGCTAATGTTGTTGATGCCAGCCTCATGCTGAATATTTTCATCTTCGTGTTGATGTTGTTGATGCCAACCAAGTGCTGAATATTTCCAGCTTCGTGTTGATGTTGTTGTGATGCAAGCCTCGTGTTGAAGATTTACAACTTCGTGTTGATGTTGTTGATGCCAGCCTAGTGTTGAAGATTTCCAACTTCGTGCTAATGTTGTTGATGCTAGCCTCATGCTGAATATTGCCAGCTTCGTGTTGGTGTTGTTGAGATGCCAACTTCGTGCTAAATATTTCTAGCCTAGTGTTGATGTTGATGATGCTCCAACACTCGTGCTGTGATACTATTGTTTTTGATGATGTATCAGTCTTGTGTTGTTATTGATGATGATGATGTATCAGTGTTATACTAATCCATGTTGTTGCAGATGATGATGATGACACTTCAACTTCTCGCTGAATATGATGATGATGATGTTATTTTAGCCTTAATGCTGATGATGATGATGTTACTTTAGCCTCATGCTAAAGATGTTGATGATATTACTTTAGCCTCATGCTAAAGAATATGATGATGTTACTTTATCCTCATGCTAGAGATGATGATGATGTTACTTTAACCTCATGCTGATGAGGATGAGGATGCTACTTCAGCTCCATGCTATGAATGATGATGATGAGAAAAAATTTCAATGACTTATATATATGCCAATCAGTGTTCCAGATGTTGTTCATGTTGCTTCCTTCTCTCTCTCCTGATGTTGTTGTAGAATACCCTTCTTGTTAAGGGGGAGTGTTGAAATATTGTAACTGCAAAGATTATTCTATTTATTATTCATTAGATCAATCCGCTTTTGTGGATTGATCATGTCGGGCATTGTAATTGACCTAATCTCGTTTTGTGGATTGATCAAACCCTAAATATATTATGCAAATTGAGAAGTCACCCCCCATGCTAATTAAAGTGGTTTTAACCACTAAGAAGACAAGTTGGCCATGCCCAGTAAAGAGACACATTTTCAACACCTGCCAATTTGTATAAATAAAGGAATCCAACGCCTGATTATCTCACTCATTCATTCACTCATCAAGTGTGCAAGTTTGGAGACCTATAGTTGGGAGAAGAAGGAAGAGAGAGGCACATTGCTCAGTTTTGGATATTCTCTATTGTTTTGGTTTATTGACTTGGCACTGTATTGGCTATCTATATTAAGGAAGTTTTTGTTGGGTTTTCTCCCCCATGAGGGTTTCCCAGGATAAATGTTGTGTATCTTGTGATTGTGTTTCTCTCAGTGATCCTACCTATGCTATTGTTATATAGTAAATTGAAAAGAAACCTAATAATAGCTCAAAACCTAACACATCATACCCAAATCCTTCATCTCAAAATCATGAGTCAAAGCTTGCTTGTATCCAACAACAATGCGTCCTTAATAAGTCAACAAAATCAAGCTCTCATCACCAACAATGTAATAATATAGGTTTGAATCAACAACACTCATGCTGAAGTGAAAACTCATGAAGAATCCATCCATGTTCTTGTACCAAACACGAGGTGTCTGTTTTAGTCCATACATGGCTTTCTTCAACCTGTACACATGAGATTTCTTGTCATATATCATGAATACTTCTGCCTGCTCGATGTAAAATTCTTCCTCAATATCACTGTTGAGAAGGGATGTCTTTACATCCATCTGATGTAGTTTTCGATTTATGGATGATGGTACAGATGGAAGTGCATCGGGCTACTCGATCAATATGTCTCATCATAGTTCACTCCCTCTGCTTGTGAGAATCCTATGAATACAAGTCTCGTTTTTTATTTCTCAACACTTCCATCAAATGCATGCCTCTTGCAGAGTTTTGTCAAGCCTAGACAAACCTTTTATGACCTAATAGAAAGTACCTTTTAATATCAACTGTAACAACTGGATCATCTGGATCAACTGGATCAATGGCTATCTCCCTTTGAACTGCTGAAGAAGAAGAAGGTACTGTCTCTCTTTATCAATTTGTTTGACTCCTTCTGATTCAAGTGTCTCCCTCTCAAGTCTGAAGGATAAGCATCTTCCTATGTTGTTAACCTACCTGGAACAAGAAAACAAACGAAAGGAAACAAGACAAGAATATCTCTTAGAGGATATTCATGAGTACATCTCTATAATCAAAACATTTTAAGGATTGTTGTCACAACTGCAACACCTACTTGTAATGTAGCAACCTTAGAAATGTAGGTTATAGACATGATAATTTAAAACAATCAAACCTGTAGCCTTCACTTCCAGTGTGTTTCTCCTCTGGATGCACTGAGATCCTTATGGATCCATGATTGCACCAAGGGTTTCTTCCTCCTGCAAGTACCCTTATGACAATGATGGCAATAATATATACAAGTGCATACCTGAGAGTGTACACCAATGGAGATTTTGCTTGTTTTTCAATTTCATGATGAGCAATGACATTCCTTGACTTCTCTTGGGGTGGCTAATGTTGCTTTCTTTGCACACTATTGGCTCTCACATCAACAGTCTTAAATCTTTCATTATTTGAACAATACTTTATGTTTGATAATTTTGCAAATGTGTCATCTATCACATCGTCTTCATATCTCACCAAAATTATCACTTGGCCTTGTAACTTCACTTCTCACTTTGGAGCACACCTATTGTTTCCATAGGGAGGAGCATACTGCCATTTCCTTGTAGCACCTTTTAATATCATATCAAAAATATTCTTGAGCTCTTGTCATCGTGAAGATTCTAAAAAATTGGAAATGGGGGGACTCCATGCACCGTTCTATAGAGACAAAAAATTAACAACAATTGACTAAACATGGGCATTTACATTTACAGGTCTTGCATCTCCAAACATATTAGTAGAAAATTGGTTTGTTGTTGATCTCATCAGTGAATATTGAGGCATCATAAACAATTGCATACATCTTTTGAGAAGGTTCCCCAAAAGCACAACTTGTGTGCATTTGACATGTAAAAAAGGGCTCAACCTTTGCATTAGACTTCGTGATTGTTGATTGTATGCATTCGTATAATAGCAATTCAATATATCTCCTAACATTTTAAAAAACCCGCAACCTTCAAATTTCTGTAATGCCATTTGAGTATGGCACAAAGAGCTTGACATCTATAGTCTATGGATTTGAATTCTAGTTACTGAACAAAGCTAATTCCCCTCCAATTCTACGGTCTACTACAACAAGAACATGCCTAACGACCTTCACTTTACTACCCATAAAAACTTAGTTTTGCTACCAGCCTTGGCCTGATCCTCCTCCTCCTGTAGGTGTTTTGTTTAGGGTACCTATCGTAGGTTTTCTTCTGGCTATGGTAGCCTTGCATTTCACCTCAAAAAATTTGGATGCTATCTCAGTTGTTCGCTTCCACAGGTCTGCAATTTTAGGCCGAATGCTACCTCATTTTTTGGGTTGTGGAAGCCTTAGTTTTCACCTTAGGAAGGGTCCAACCCTTTTTCATTAAGTGTTTGTTGTTAGGGTCTTCTGCGACAACTTTAGAGGGGCCTCTCCCTTGCTGCAGTCTCCTCTTAAGGTCTTCAACAGGGCTTGACCAGGCTTGTGGTCGGCCTCAACCTTCACAATGAAATTAAGAGGGGTCTGACCTCATCATCTACCACATAATTTTTAAAGAGGGGTCTGACCCTCTTCTCTTTACACCTACAACAGAGATTTACGAACTTCCTTCAATATTGTGCAATGATTTTATTCAAGTGTGCTCTGATACCATGTTGAATTTTCTTACTTTAAATTTTATGTTTAACTTTTACTTGAACCATAACTACTGCAACAAACCAAGATCACAAGAATAATAACCATGCACAAGAACACAAGAAGTATCATGGGAAACCCTTTTTAACAAGGGAAAAAAACCCAACCAATCCTTTGCTATATTCTTCAAGAGAAAGACCTCCCACACCATCACCAAACCTAGCACACAAGAGGATGTTGTAATTCTCATAATTTCATACCACAACTTCTGAAATCACGAGATGACATAATGATAAGTGTGTTACCTCAATGGGGATTCACCTTTATTTATATAAGACTTATCACATCAAATGATGTGTTTGTTGGAACAATAGGGCTGACCTCAATAAATCAAAATATAATTAATAATTACCATATTAATTATGTTTTACATTATGGTGGGGCCGACCTGTACCCTTTACATCACAAATAGGGTTACTGGTATGTCTGACTCTTGGACAATATTGCAAGGGATCTCATACACTCACTAGTGCTCAACCACTAGGGACACATCCATCTATGCTCAGCCATAGGGATGTCCACATCTCTATGTCACTGCGTCTCACAGGATAACCACACTCACTACTGCTCAACCACTATGATCACGTTCACCTGTTATCAACCACAAGCACGTCCAACTCAGTAGATATTCTTTCTCACTACGTTACACATGAGAATCATCTGGAGTATCACATAATATCAACTCTCTGCACAGAGGAGGCTATTACATTGTTTCATCTCTGTCTCAGAATGATACACCCAACTCATGAGATTTCCCACACGTTCACCTGTGCTCAGCCACATGCATGTCCAACTCAACAGATCTTCTTTCTCACTGCGTTACACAGGAGAATCATCTGGATTATCATCTCAACTCTCTACATAGAGGAGAACACTAAACCCATCCCATGGGCTCCTCACCCCACACATGGCACACAATGTTCCATCTCCTTCTTAGAGAGGAACCACACACCAACTCATGGGCTCACCCAAGTCATGGGCTTCCTCACCCCACACAGGAGTACACAACGTTCCTTCTCCATCTCAGACAGGAACCACACACCTAACTCATGGGCACACCAAACTCATGGGATTTATCTCAGGCTGACTCACTTAGTCTGTTTCCTGGAGGATGCCTCACACAACTATAATCATCAACACATAATGTATCAACTATATGTTCTTTAACACAAGTTTTGATCGATCTACTAGTTTGGCCTATGTAGGATTTGCCATAGAAGCATGAAATTTCATAAGCTCCTTGGTTAAGCATAGGTTCAAATTTATCTTTAACAATTCTAAATAGATGTTTAAGGGTTTTATGGGGTTTGAAGAGAGTTTTGATATTCTTTTTGGCTAAGATCTTTGAAATATGATTGGTAACGCCCTAGGAAAGAGAAATGAAAGCTAAAAGCAATTGTGAAACCTACTTAATGCAAATTTCTCTATGTTGATCTCTTCCCAATCCTAAATCTCTATAAGAAAACACTGAAAATGAATTGAAGTAATCACACACACTTGTACAATTTGCTGAAAATGAATTGAAGTATAAACATACTTCATATTACAAATCACACACACTTTTACAATTTGCTATATAGAGTTCTTAGTTTATTATCATATCTAACTTATTTCTTAATTTAGGAGGAGATAGAATGTAACTTATTATAAGCATTTTTGGTATTTTAATATTAATAATATGCAAAAAGAGATGTAAATATTTTATTATATTTTTGTATTTGGATTTGCAATCTTCAAATTTCACTTAAAAAATGTTTTGCAGTTTGTTTTTTAGTTTTATTTTATTTTATTTGAATTTGTGATTTTCAAAGTTCACTAAAGAAGTTTTACAGTTTTACATTTCATTATGAAATTAATTATTGGATTTTTTCCTTAAGTTTTTTTTTGGGATTTGATTTTGTGATCTTCAAAGTTCATTATGAAACTAATTATTAGATTTTTATTCTTTTATAGATATGAATTTATTTTTTATGTTTTTTTTGGATTTAAACTTATTTTTTAAGTTTTTTTTTGGATTTGAACTTGTGATTTTCAAAGTTCACTTAACTGAAGAGAGTTTTGCATTTCATTATAAAACTAATTATTGGATTTCTATCCTTGAAATTAGATGATAAATAATTTATTTTCCCATCATAATTGGAATTGTGGTAAATTATACTTTTGGTATTTTAATAATAATAATAATATGTTAAAGGAGGTGTATATATTTTATCATATTTTTTTGTTTGAAACTAATTATTGGATTTCTATCCTTAGAATTAGATGACCAATAATTTATTTTCCCATCATAATTGGAATACTAATTGTTGTATTGTTGTGTTTAAAACTAATTATTGGATTTTTGACAAAAGGGATAGAGTATGTATATCTTTCTAAACTTTACCAGTCAAATTGTTGGGAAAACGGGATCCCTTGTCTTATAAACAAGGAAGTCTCATACATCAATTTAGTGTAGCTTGACAATAACCTTAAAAATAGATTATTTTATATATATATATATTACTTTTGTATTTTAATAATAATAATATAGATGCACATATTTTTTATAATAATATTTTAATAATAATAATATAGATGTAGATATTTTATCAAGTTTAAAACCATGGTTATATATATACCTGTATATACTTTATAAGAGTAACTTGGATTATGAAAAACTTGGATTTCAACATGTGATATCCAATACCGACTCAAAAAGTTTAAAACCATTAAAAACATTCAAAGAAGTTTAGCGTATTATGAGGAACTTGGATTTCAACATGATCTCCAATACCGACTCAAAAAGTTTAAAACCATTAAAAACATTCAAAGAAGTTTAACGTATTATGAGGAACTTGGATTTCAACCTGTGATCTCCAATACCAACTCAAAAAGTTTAAAACCATTAAAAGCATTCAAAGAAGTTTAAGGTTAAGCTGTAAAATAAAGTTTAAGGTTTCAAAATATCTTTGCTGCAGTGTATTTTAATTGTAAATACACATCCATGTTACCTTGTGACACAATTATTATGTATTAATCATATTAAAAATTAATATCTACTTTTCAGACAGTTACCACAAAGTTGATTCTTGGAGGGAAGTAGGATTGATGAACAGAAAACACGTTGATTAAATTTAGTTTTGTAGGACAATCCAAACCACAAAAATATCTGTATGCCATGTTTTTTTTCTGAAATATGAAGAAACCCTAGATTGATTAATTATCAAAATCTGTGTGTATAACATAAACATCGTAGAAAACGAGACAAATACATATTGAATAGCAAGCGAAATTAATCCAACTTTATTATCACAGAAAATAATGATTCATTCATTCCATGAAGATCCAATGGAGTCATGAATTTTCGCCGGTAATATGTATATCTATTTGTAAGATCTGAGCAAGGTGCCACAGCCAGAGCAGATTATGTCTTTCCAAGTGCGAGAATAGAGGGGAAGTAGCAAACACAGCCTGCCTGAACAGGTAACGTCCACCACTT
>ML799851.1:116396-133406 GCA_009831015.1 Picea engelmannii | reverse complement strand
GGGTGTTGTGTGCATGTGTTAGGATGTATATATATAGGTGTTATTGGAGGCTGTCGTCGAGGGGAGGGGAGGGGAGGTTTAGAGTTTGTGGTTTTCATTTTCATGCTAGCTTCATTTTTATTTTACAATTTCCATTTATGCTGGGGAATGTACAACATGCAAAATGGTATTTCCAGTTTGCAAGGATTAGGGGTGATGAGGAGCTAGTAGAGAGTTGTTATGAGAGTTAAGGTCATTGTTTTGTGTTGGCCATGTTTTACAATATTTTCTCAGCAATAGTTTCAAGACTTCATGACTTTTTTTTTTGTGTGATGGACACATTGTTAGAGTATTTGTTTGAAGGGATGTTTAAGAGTTTGATTATGTTGTTTTGTTTCGGTGTTTTGCTCCATGAGCACCTCATTGAGGGAACCTTCCGTATTCTTGTCAACCTCTAGGTTGGAGTTCGTGGTTGGCTTTGGCTCAATGTATACATATTGTGGGCAACTTTGTGGCTATAATTTTCTCTAGCTGTAATTTTTTTTCCTCATATCAATGGTTTTTACCACAGTTTGGTTAAATGTTCTTTTGTTGCACGAGGGTTTTTGCTATCACAAATTGTTCACTTTATATTTTCTCACTAGTTTATTTTGCCTCTATCTTCTTTTATTTGTGTCAATTTGGCTTGGGGTCTTTGGCTTTGGCTTGGGGTCTTTGGCTTGGGGTCTTGGTGGGTCCATTTCTCTGAGGTGCATCATGTTCCTCTTTCTTACTCTCTCAAGACAGTTTCACAGAGCTTTGTGGATGACTTCATGTTGTTTGATGGTCCCCCTTCGACGTTTATAGAGATGCCTCCCACATAACATGAGTTGTAGTCTATGGTAGCTCTTTTACACAACATTCTTATGCAACTACAATGGATGCACTCTCACTTGCTCCAAATTCATGGAATTTGGTACACTTTGGATGTTATTCATCTTAATGTTGATGCCATGTTGGGTACCTTTCAAGCTTTCCCTAGGTTATTTCAACAAGCTTAGAGCTTTAATGGTATGTAGTGGATGTTTGACAACAATATCACATCCCTTCTTTTATAACTTCATTGTACTCTTACTCAAGAAGTGAAGGAGATAAAAACTTTCTTTTATGCAACTAGTCTTAATGCTCAATACCTGACATGACAAGACAATGTATTCACATTATGAATTTCAGTTATGTCAAATGTGAGTGGTGCCAAGGTTGGGTCTCTTTTGAATGGTGGAATGTGAAAGAACTTTGTGTTGGGTGATGCATTGTAATAAGATTATGGTGTTCCTTTATTTGTTAATGAACCATAGTTAGTTCCTTCTACGGTGGATGGACACATTTGTTTTGTGTATTCCATAACTATGGCCAAGAAGTTATGATTTCTCTCCCACAATTTTTTGCAGGTAATATGCTTTGCATCCCCTTTTGTATGCAAGGATGACAAGAAGTAAACTCTAGGTAAGAATTTGTTTGTGAAGTTAGTGCTTGTGTTGCTTTTAGAGTCAAACCTTTTTATTCATGTGTGCAATTAAAGCTCTATGTATCTTGTATTACTACTCTCAATTATATTCTCATCAATATAAATTTTATTGTGTTTATTTACCAATCTAGTTGTTAAAAAATGTCAATATTCATCATTCACCCTTGGGGTGAAAGTCCCCCTTTGTGGGTTTGATTGGTGCTAGCACCTATGACCTAAACATAATTAGATTTCTCTTATGTAAAATCTCAATAAGTGTTTCACATTTAGAGTTAATTAAGACCTTTTGCTAATGTGTTTTTTCCACAGTCACTACTATTGAAACAAAATGATTGCCTATATAAATTGCCACTAGACTTTATTAAATAAAGAATTAATATAAAGTAAAATTCCTTGAAATGAGATGTGAAAGTCATAATTCTTGTCACGAGTGGTTCAACATCTTCCCATTCTTGTAGTTGGGACTAACTTTGTTATACATAATTCCCCAAATCTTCTATTTCAACGTAAAGATGGTAAGCTTGATTGATCATAGATAACATTCCATTCATGTATTTAGTAGCATGCTTCTTAGAGTGTCCATTAATCCTTAAAACTACCTCTTCTATGCCCAAGCATTTAGACTTTTCACTAAGGCATTGGTGCCCTTAGGCATAAAAGAACTTAATGTGCATATGACTGCAAAAGAAAATATCAACGTAGGTGAAACCAATGGTGGGTGCATCACAATGCATACAAACAATAAGTGTAGATGAACCAAGGTGCAACAAAATTTGGTTTAGGTGTAAAAGGAGATTGACACATAGAGAGAAGTTTGGTGTATGTCAAAATCTTTGCACAAGGTAAAAGGACAAACAAGGGAAATGGATTTATTGAACAAGAAATTGTTATCATTAAATTGCATGTAAATCGTGTGTTTGTTAGTGAAACCTGTAAAAATGTGAAGAATCCAAATGAGATTAAGTTCAATGAAAAATTTATTAGGTAATAATAAGGTGGAAGAGGACTAGAAGGATATTGAAGGAAGAATAAGATTGGTTTGGGCTAAAGGACATAACTTGAGATAGTTGCAAAAGCTAAGAGAAGAGATTGACATTGAGGTGTGTACTTGTTGTCTATGTAAATACTATGTTACACTAATGAGAATGAGTTGGATAGTTGTTAACGTGGTTGGATTCCCAATGCTCAACGGTATATTAAACGCAAGGAAGAGGCTCAATTAGACTCCTCTCTATTTGGTATGGAATAATCCTTCGGACAACCATTTGATGTGCTTTAAAAGTTGTTCGAGTTTTCTCTTTCCATTCTTTTTTATTGTTTGTACTTTTATAGTTATCTACTACACAAAAGAAGTAAACTATGGAACTTAGAGAAATGTGTGTTGAGGATAACATATGTCAACAATCAATGGAAACTATCCACTTTAGATTCTTGGAGAAATAATTCCACTAAGAACATATTACTCATCAAATAATATCCAAGAAAACAATCAACTAATTAACAACAAAAGGAATAAACTTTATAACGACGGAATAGCTATAAATAATTCCACAATATCCCAGATAATGGAAAAACAAGATTAATTGATAAATAAAATAATCATTCATCGAAAGTATCCGACAATTCATTCAACCAAATAAGATAACTTAACATTATTGAAATTATTATTAGATGCATGTAACATTTGATCAATTGTAGAATAATCCACGATGATGAATAAACACACATAAATTCAACAAACCAAAACGTCTTGACTCCAAAGAGTTCCTGAATTCAGTCTTGAAATAGTTCTATGCTTACAATCCTCTTGAAATCACTCCAAAGATCAAAGACCATTTACTAAGAGGTCAATCTCTTTATTTATAAGATACAAAATAATCTAATTATGAAATAAAACTAAAATTGACTTTGTAAAAATCCATGCAATCTGCATCTTTAGTGAACAAAAGTATTGATAAAATAGCCATGCAAAAGGTCATGCATCAACCACATCTCCAGTTAAGGACCAACTTCAATTCATGCAGGCTTAACCTCATAAATATTTCCTTGATTAAATAATTCACCATGTTGTTCTTTCTTTAACAATCTCATGCATGCATCTTTTAATTTGATTTTCTATTTTAGGCACAATGAACTCCAACTAAGTTGTTGTTCAAGCTTCAGTAATTAGCCACCACTAAAATTGGAATGGTCATGCGCTCAATCAACAATTCCTCCAACTTTTCTCTCGTGCTTTTTTTTGTCAACTGACGAAATCTACCAGTTTGTAGCATATAACATTGAAATCCTTCTCACCATGCTATACGATTTCCCTTGCCTATACTTGGACAATATTAGGACTAAAATATCTTCTCCTAACAAATTTATCAAATAAAACAATCCATTGATCTTAAAATGAAACATTCAAGTCACTTCCCTAAGCTCATTTCCTTTATTTCAAATATTTGAAACAAAATGTACCAAATCAATAAAATTTTATAATATAAAAATTGTATACCTTGATGATACCTTTCCAATGATATAAGGCACTCTCAAAATGGTGATCAGAATCAAAATTTATCATGAAAATACCAAAATATTTTCTATATTGTAGCTTTATTTCAAAAATATGAAACAATCAATGCAAAATAAAGAAAACTTATAGCTACAAAGTTGTATAGATTGACGATAAATTTCCAACGGTATAAGTCACACCCAAAACGAAGCTCGGAATCAAAATTTATCACAAAAATACCGAAATGGTATTTTCTCTCATCAACAAACTTTTTAGAATGTTTTTGGTGCTTGAGAAAAAATGTGACCTTCTTTCTAGCGTTAGGAGAAAACGTGAACTTTCAAGTGTCAGGCGTTGAGAGAAAATATGATCTTCCCTTTCGGGTGTCGGACGTTAGGAGAAAACGTGAGCTTTTAGGCGTTGGGAGAAAACGTGTCCTTCCTTTTCGGGGGTTTCCAAAAAAAGTTATTTTATTATCAGGGGTTTCAAAATTTTTTTTTTTTCTATCAATGGTTTCCAAAAAAAAATGATTTTCCTTTGGGGATTTCCAAAAAACGTGATTTTCTTATTAGGGGTTTCCAAAAAACATGGGTTTTTGCATCGACAACCTACAAAATGGTCCATCTAGCACTCTTAGAGTTTTTTCTAAACTTCATAGATATCATTTTTATCATTTTAAACCTGGTTTATTTTTGTGCTTGGAATTTTTATGAGTTTTTCTCTATGTCAAAACACTTGTTAACCTATATGAGATGCATATAAATCAATAGACTCAAACTATATGAAATATCTTTACAAAAAATCAAAGAAAATGTGGAACCCAAAAATTTATAAGTTTAGGGTGTGTTGTGTACTTAACAAATGACAATTCACTGGATGAAAACAACATCTCTGAGTATACCTTCAATATAAAAAAACTAATTTCAAGTAATATAAATTTAGAACAAGAATAGAAAACATAAACTACCCATAAATTCTTCTATACGTAATTTAGAAATCACTCTTTACCTTATCACGAGGATTTGATTCGTAATCAATCACAAAAGATAAGTTCTTTTGATCATGGACATGTACTTTGAAAAGGAAAACAAATTAGATCTGACTTCTAGTATTACGATGTTATTTTGCATAATCTCCAAATAACCTTATCACCCTTCTAGTGCCGCTCCACTGCCAGCAAGCATCCATAGCCTCGATGGAGTCACCCTGATATCATAGACCTTGCTCGACTGTCAGTGAGCATCCATATCCCCAGTGGAGTGTTATAGCATCTTTTTCCACATCATATGCATAGACACGCTTCTTGGCCTGAATCCCACATCCATCTCCCTCTTGCAGACCAAAATTCCCCAAAATTCCTCCTTATAATATTTTAAAAAACACCCTTTGTCTAGTCATATGCTACTTTTGATCTGACATAGAGCGTATCCAACTCTATATACACTCTTTTCCCTTCAACAACTCATGTATGCATTATTTTGCACCCAAAAAATGTGTGCATAATGCACCTTTTTGGGTGGACTTCATGGGTTTCCCAAGTTAGTCACCTCCTATAGCCCATGCCTAACTACACCAACCATTTTTTTGAAGTATAAATAAGATCCATTGGGTGGAGGAGAAAAATCATTCATTGAAGCACCATTATGCTAGCGAAATCCCGTTGACTCTGCAAGCCCTTTCATCCCAAATTTTTAAGATATGTCTCCCTTATCTGGAAACCCTTGTTTCCAACCATCTTGCCCCTTCTTATATTGTTCCCTTCACTCATTTGGATCAAGGAACCATGAGTTCATCCTATGATCCAGGAGGATCCATGGATGCTCACAGAGGTCCACGAAGATCTGGAACATCCACAGAGGTCCATAATGGTTCTGAAATGCTCAAAATTCAAATGTTTCAAATCTTCCAAAAAAACACCATCATTTCATAGAGCTCAGCGATAGCTTTCCAAGGGCGCAAATTTCACCTCAAATGGAGTTCGTATGCAAAATTTATGAGCGGTCAAAGTTCAGGACAAACAAACAAAGTCAAAGTCAAAGGTGTAAAAAGGGTGACACGTGTCACCACTGCAAGGGTGACATGTGACACAATGATATAGGTGACGGTGACATGGCGACACACCAGGGTGCCACATGGACTGATTGTACAATGACTGGACATCTGAGTTGGCATCTGGTGGACGAATGACAGATTGAAAAGTGGCAGATAATTGGTTCAATTAAATGTTGACATATGGCATTGGAGAGCCAATGAGAGGTTGTCACATGACAGCCTCCCATTGGCCTATAATGGCTAATGCATATTAAAATTTATGGAGTTGACGGGTGTTGGACCCGCGACCTCCATAACCCAAGACTTACCAAAGCCCTCCATACCAATGTGTCATGCGATAGTTCTTAATATATATGTGGAAAGCATTATATATAAGTTCATACAAAGTCTCATTTGGGTGGCCAAATGGTCGAGGGCCTAGGCCCTCGACCCTTAGCTCTCGGTCTTGTTACATACCATATGACCCACACTTGTTAACGGAAGGGGCTTAATAGAAAACACCGAAGGATATAACCACATATTATATGGTTATAACACCATATAACAACTCACCAAAGATTTGTGTGGGAGGTTGAAACAATTGTAACAAAAAAAGATTTATATAGTATGATCGGTGGAGCTTGAACCCCCAACCTACTATATATTGTACCAAGTTTTAACCAATTTGGCTATACGTGCGGATTTGGTTAGAAAACCAACAAAATTATATTTAATGACCTTCGTACATTTCGGGATTCGGTTAGGGGCCTACACCTATTTAATGGCATGTGACCCAAGGCACATGACACACAATTAATGCAAATAATTTCCTTGTAATGCATGTCGAAGGTACACGACACATGAGGTAATACTGTAAAGCGTGCTAAGGGGTATCTTGACTAAATTTCAAGTATTTTATATCAATTTTGCATGATTTTTCACCAGGAATTCAAAGGTGCCCTCTTTTTCTACATTTGAGAAACATGTAAAAAGGTCATTGTTAAACAAAAGCATTTGAGCAATAATAAAAGAAGTCTCTATTGGAAGTGGACCTAGAGAGGTAGCCCAAATTGAGTGAACTCTATTTTTCGAACTTGTATATGTGATTATATTATTGTTGTTCATTTCAAGTTCAATTATTTGCAAGTTATTTATCATCAAAGTGGATTTGGTTAGATAAGTTCTTCACATGTAGTTTGAAAAACATTCAAGCGATCATTTTATTTTGAAGATCAAGTAGATTTTTATGTGTATTTAAAATTATCAACATCTAAGTATTTTTCGAATCAAGTTGGTATCAGAGTGTGGTTTGAAAATTAGTTTGGAAGTGGATGCTTACAAGAGCCAAACTCAAACTTGGTAAAGGAAAAATTGCAAGCTATAAGTCTGAAATTGGAAAGATATTTCAATGACATAAGATGGATTCGGAAAAAGGAGAAGAAGAAGATCAACCCATGAGTCATGAAGAGATTAGAGCTACACTTCAATCATTAAAAGAAACAATAGATGAGTTAGAATGAATAATTAAAAAGCCTACAAGCGTAGAATCTTTGGTAAAAGGAGAAGGAGGAGGTGAAGGCAGTAGCACTTCATAGCCCCCTTCCCCTTCCTCATCATCAGTTTCTTTTGCAAGTAAACATTATTCTCATAGAAAGAAGTCCTCTAAGAAGTATGAGCATAATCTGCCATTACTAAAATTGGATGTTAAGTTTGAATTGCCGACCTATGATGGAGAATTGAAGGCCAAGAAATTGGACAATTGGATCAAGAAAATAGAGGTATATTGCAGCGTTCATAATATTATGGACGAGGCTGCAAAGATACAGTTAGCTTCTCTTTGACTAAGTGGCATTGCCTTAATATGGTGGGAGAGTAAGATCCAAGTTGATCTTGTTAAAAAGGGTAAATAAATCTCTTCTTGGGATAAGTTTGTTAAGGCTATCAGGAAAAAAGTCTATCCACTGGCACATACACAAACAAAAATGATTGAGTGGCAACATCTAAGACAAGGTAAAAACCATAATATTCAAGCATATACATAGGAATTCAAAAAGAAGGCACTATCCCTAGGAATTTCATTGTATAGTCATGAAAATATTATGAAGTACATTGGTGGCATGCACTCATATCTTCATCACACTATTCTAATGTTTAGACCTACTAACATTGATAAGGTGTTAGTATAAGACACACATCTAGAGGCTAGTAAGGGTAAGTGTGCGAGCGGAGATAAGAAGCCATTCAAGTTCGAGAAGAAATCAAAAGGTAAATGGAAGAGTAAGAAATCATCCACAGTGAAGCAAGATGAGAGAAGACCTACATGTTCCCACTGTAAGAGAAAGGGACATGAGAAATCACAGTGTTGGAAGCTGCATCTAGAATTACGACTGAAGAAATTCAAGGATAAAGGGAAGAAAAAGATTTTTGCATCATCTCATCATGATCTAGATTCGGATTCCAGAGATGAATCTAAGATCATGGCCATAGGAAGTAAATATATATCAGCTATCAATTCAAATTCTTCGGTTCAATCTGTCAAGATGGAAAGTGATATTGATCAGAAGAAAATGAGCGAGTTTTTTCATGTCAGAGTTATAGTCAAGCATACAAAGGTAGATACTTTATTTGACAGTGGATATCAAGTTAATCTAATATCTACATCAATTGTTAAGAAGCTGGGATTGAAGATGACACTTCAAAAAACTCCATATCCACTAGGTTGGGTGTGTGACGATACTAAGTTGCAGGTAACAAAACAGTGTAAGATCAGGTTTGCAATTACAACTAAGTTGTTTGACAACGTCGATTTAAATGTTGTGCCTCTTTACATTTGTGACATTGTCTTGGGTAGTCCATATCTATTTGACAGGAAGGTTGTGCTCTATTGATAAGAAAACAAATATCACCTTCTCAAGGATGGGGTTGAATATATTGTTAGGGATTATCGCATCAAAACTAATGTTTCTTTAGTGAGCACAAGGAAAATGAAGAGACTCGTGAGCACACATAAATATTTTGTTCTCATGATAGTGAAACATAAAGAAAAATATATAGCAAATGATTTAGAAGGTTGTGATCCAAGTCATAAACCTAAGTTGATAAACATCATATCAAATTATGATGAGTTGTTTTAGGAACCTACAGGGTTGCCTCCTAAAATGGAGGTTGACATGAAATATATTTGCAACAAGATGCTCCTCTTTCAAACATTGGAATGTATAGGTCATCAGAAATCGAGAATGCAGAAATAAAGAAGCAAGTTCAGGAGTTGCTCAATAAAGGAGTCATCAAACCAAGCTCCTCTCAGTGTGGTTCTCCTATTGTTTTAGTTCCAAAGAAAGATGGTATGTGGAGGATGTGTATTGATTTCGAGCCATGAACAAGATTATGGTCAAGAACCGTTATCCTCTTCCTATAATATATGATATATTAGATCAGTTAAAGAACATTGTGTATTTCACGAAGTTGGATTTGAGAAATGGTTACCATCAGATCAAAATTGCAGGAGGAGACATATGGAAAAATTCTTTCAAGACCAAGCAAGGCTTGTTCGAATGGTTGGTTATGCCATTTAGGTTATGTAACACACCAACAACTTTTATGAGAGTGGTGAATGATGTGTTCAGACCCTACATAGATGATTTTGTTATTGTATTTTTAGACGACATATTTATCTTTAGTCGAAGATGGGAAGATCATATAAAGCATGTCAAGATAGTCTTTGAACTCTTGAAGAAAGAGAAGTTGTATATCAAGTATCTAAATGTGAATTTGGAAAAATTTCTCTGGTATATTTGGAATACATTATAGGGAATAGTGAGTTAAAAATAGATCCTGCAAAAGTATAAGTCATTGTGAAATGACCCAAGCCAACTATTTCCACGGAAGTTAGGAGCTTCTTATGAGCAGTACAATACTTGAGGAAATTCATTGCTAATTTTTCATACATATCATCATCTCTACATGCATTAATGAGTGCTAAAAATGTCTTTCAATGGGGAGGAAAGTAGCAGAAAGCCTTCGAGGCATTGAAGGAAAATATAAGCACCACACTAGTTCTAGAATTTCCAGATTTACAATAGCCATTTGAGATTTAAACCGATGTAAGCGGATATGCCATGGGCACTGTCTTGATGCAATTAGGTAAACCAATATGTTATCATTTTGAGACTTTCACTCAAGCTATGATTAACTATCCAACATATGATAAGGAATTGTATGCATTGGTACAAAGTGTAAAGAAATGGAAGCATTACTTAATGGGAAAGGATACAATCATTCATACAGATCATCATCCATTACCGTATTTGCAATCACATACCAAGCTACAACAATCACAACACTTCAAGTGGTATTGATTACACGTTATTGTTACAGGTTGGTTATAGGTTGTTGGCATAGATTGGTACAGGTTTATAGTAGTATATCTCACACTGACAGTGTGGCAGTGGTTTTATCATTTCACTTATATTTTAGGGTGGTTGTACGGGGAAAGGATAGGTGGTTGTAGCCACCTTCTGATTGCAGCTGGAGAGCATAGGGGGTTGTAGCCATAAAATTGGGGAGTTGGAGTTTCCTTCATGTTGTAGCTTGAAAATATAGGGGGTTGGAGACTCCTTCCAGTTGTACTTGGAGAAAAAAGGAAGTTGGTGCTTTCAATGAAGGTAATTCTTAAAGGCATATAAGAAAAAAAAATTGTGGTTTTATCCCGCATTGAGTTTCCACGTAAAAATACTGGTGTACTGTGTATGTGTATGATTGTTCTCTGTTCATGGTTTATTTACTATGCACTTGTTTACTGATAATGGTATATTGATCATAAAGATAAATAACACTTACATACTGTGGTTAAAAGGATTAGAAATCTCTATTACTGATTCACCCCCTCTCTCAGTAATCCAACATTAGATTCCCAATGCTCAACAATAGGGATTAAACCTAAGGATAAGGCCCAATTATACTCCTCCTTGTTTGGTATGGAATAATCCTCTAGGTTAATGGTCCAAAAACCATTCAATGGGATTTACAATTTGTTCAATTTTACTCTTTCCATTCTTTTTTATTGTTTTGTAATTTTATAGTTATTTGTTGTGTAAAAGAAGTAAACTATGGAGCTTGGAGAAATTTGTGTTGAGCATAACCTATGGAAACAATGAATGGAAACTATTTGAGGATTTATGTTCTTGGAGAAATAATTTCACTAAGAACATATTACTCATCAAATAATATCCAAGAAAACAATCAATTAATTAAAAACATAAAGGAATAAACTTTATAATAGTGAGACAATTAGAAATTATTCCACAATATCCCAGATAATGGAAAAATAATATTAATTGATAAAACAAATAATCATTGAAAGTATCCAACAATTCATCCAACCAAATAAGATGACTTAACAGTATTGAAATTATTACTAGATGCCTGTAACATTTAATCAATTGTAGAATAATCCATGATGATGAATAAACACACAAAAATTCAACAAACCAAAACGTCTTGACTCTAAAGAGTTTCTAAATTCATCCTTGAAACAATTCTCTTCTTACAATCATATTGAAATCGCTCTAGATATCAAAGACCGTTTACTAATAGGCTGAGATCTTTATTTATACTAAAAGTTAATCTAATTATTAAATAAAACTAAAAACGACTTTGTAAAAAGCCATGCAATCTGCATCTTTAGTGAACAAAAGTCTTGATCAAATATCCATGCAATATGCATCTTTATTGAACAAAAATCTTGATAAAATATCCATGCATCAACCACCTCTCTAGTTAATTTCCAACTTCAATTCATGCATTCTTAACTTCATAAATCTTTCCTTGATTAAATAATTCACCATGTTGTTCTTTCTTTAACAATCTCATGCATGCATCTTTTAATTTTATTTTCTATTTTAGGCACAATGAACTCCAACTGAGATTTTGTTCAATCTTCAATAATTAGCCACGACTAAAATTGGAATGGTCATGTGCCCAATCAAGAATTCCTCCAACTTTACTCTTGTGCTTTTGTTTGTCAATGAACATAAATCTACTAGTTTATAGCTTACAACATTGAAATCCTTCTCACCATGCTATACGATTTCCCTTGCTTGTACCTAGACCATAACAGATGTATATTAGGACTAAAATCTCTTCTCCTAACAATTTTTTTAGGTAAAACAATCCATCGATCTTAAAATGAAACATCCAAGTCACTTCCCTAAGCCTGATTTCCTTTATTTCAAAGATCTGAAACAAAATGTGCCAAATCAATAAAATTTATAATACAAAAATTGTATATCTTGATGATACCTTTCAAATGATATAAGAAACTCTCAAAATAGGGATCATAATCAAAATTTATCCTAAAAATACCGAAATATTTTTCCCTATTGTAGTTTTATTTCAAAATTTTGAAACAAACAATCCAAAATAAAAGAAAACTTATAACTACAAAGTTGTAGAGATTGATGATGAATTTTCAATGGTATAAGGCATTCCCCAAACTGATTTCATAATCAAAAGTTATCAAAAAAATAATGAAATGGTATTTTCTCTCATCAGAAAACTTTTTAGAACGTTTTCGACGCTCGGGAAAAATGTGACCTTCTTTCAGGCATTGGGAGAAAATGTGACCTTTCGAGTGTCGAGAGAAAACATGACCTTTCGGGCATCAGGAATCAAGAGAAAACATGACCTTCTCTTTTGGGCATCGGGTGTCAAGAGAAAACGTGACTTTTCAAGTGTCGAGAGAAAACATGTCCTTCCTTTTGGGGGTTTAAAAAAAATTACTTTTTTATATCAAGGTTGTCCAAAAAAGATGATTTTCCTTTCATGGGTTTCCAAAAAACATGATTTTCTTATCCGGGGTTTCCAAAAAACATGGGTTTTTGCATCAGGGGCCTACAAAATGGTCTATCTAGAACTCTTAGATTTTTTTTTTAACTTCACCAATATCTTTTTTATCATTTTAAACTTGGTTTATTTTTTTGCTTGGAATTTTTGTAAGTTTTTCTCTAAGTAAAAACAATTTTTAACCTATATGAGATGCATACAAATCAATATACTCAAACTATATGAAATCTCTTTACAAAAAATCAAAGAAAATGTGGTACCCACAAATTTAAAATTTTAGGGTGTGTTCTGTACTCAACACTAGTTATTTATTCCTCTTTGCCTTTGAATTTTTTTATTCATTGTCGTTTCTTACATTCTACCATATTTTACAATATTTGTTCAATTATTCCATTAAATAGTAGTTCAAGTCAGTAGATAACATAAATTCTCAACCTTATGAACCCAAGAAGAAGGAGCCCATTGCATATCCCATGTACCATTTGGTATTACAGAGAGGCTAGACTATGACAAAGATCTAAGTGTGGCAAAACCTAAATTTATTGTGTGAAGTGGTTCATGATCATAAAAATAACGTGTATATGAGGTAGAGAAACTATTGGAAAATAATTGAAAGGGTTGACATTTCATGGATTAAGGAACTTGAGACTAGAGAATGGTAACTTGAAGGCTTAAATCCTATTAGATTGGTTGGGTCGTATGGACAATTAATTTGAGTATGAGTTGATTGATGAATTAATTTTGTAGGGATAAGATTGAAAGGACCTGTTGCATTATAATGGGATTTTATCAATGGGAGGGAGTTCATAAAGGAAAAATAATATCACAACATGGAATAATATGGTTTTAAAGATGAAGAATAAATTCTTTCCATTGGATTACAAGAAGACACTATTCAATAGACCCAAAATATTAGGAAAAAGTGTAGAGTGTACTTCAGTACACAAAGGAGTTTTACACAATATTGATATAAATCAAATTCCAAGAGGAGGAAGATCAAAAGGTTTCAAGGTACTTGAATGGTATGAAATTCACTACTCAAGATGAGATTATTCTACACAAAGTGTAATTTGTGGAATGTGCTTATAAATGAGCATTGAGAGTTGAAGAGAAGATCACACACAATTTCAATGGAAGAGGCTTTAGGACGAACAAAGGAGGTCATTGTTTGAGAGTTCATGGTGCAATGAAGAGGAGATGATGTGCATGAATAAAATGCATAGAGTGTTGAAAAAATTTAAACTTTTTTATGCTCATGATATAGAGGTCATGGAGAGTTCCCAAGGTGTGAAAACGGAAATACACAAATACACACAAAACCATATATTGTTATACTTGCAAAGATGAAGGCCACAAATCCTTTGAATTTCATAGAGAAATGGCATGAGAGGCATTAAAAAGAGAGTTGTAGGTAAATTCTCTCACTTTCTTTCCCAATATCCTAGAGAGGCAATAATATGTAGTAGAGAAAAAAACTCTAGTCCCATATTCTTCATTGATTATCATGAGATCTTTTGGGACCAATTGTTTCAACAAATAATGTTTTTTCGATGATGCATCATTACATCTGAGTTTATTATAAGACTTATTATACTTGAATTCCTTGTGGATTTAATGTGTGGAATGTTTAACAAATACAAATATGGCCGATAATAGTATTGCTAGTTAGGCTTGACAGAATACCTAGTCTTATATTTAGCTCCAGCTAAAACTATTTAGGCTATAATGAAATATTAATGAAATGAAATTTATTCATGTTCCTTCATAAAATACTGAGAAAAATGGACGATCTGGTGCAAATCGAGGATCATGGTCATTCCATCAATCACCATTGGTTGAGTACTCCTCTAATAACGCTAGATTCTATCAATTTATAGTGAAATGCATTTTACATTAAACATAAAATTGATTTCCATGAATGTATTAGTTTACATGGTGTTACCTTATCTATTTCCTTAAATAGATATTTAATAAATTGACCAACAAGGAAGGGAAAAACCTCCCATTGATTTAGGGTTGAAACTGGTTGAAATACAACAATGTGAGATGGTAAAAAAGGAAAATAAATGGAGAAGGATCCATTGTGGAAAGATGCAAATGCAATACCAATGGTGTCCTATTGTTTTATTTTGATATAAGATAGCATGCTATGTTATGAACCAAGCACCTTGAAAATGATACAAATTCAATGAATACAATCCACTTCGAGGGGGAAACCTCCTTTTACAATATATCCAATTCACAAGACAATATAGGATGATCCTAAGACCAGGTCTCCTTGGTATATATATAGGAAACAAAGGGTACAATTATAATGAAAGGGTACAATGAAAGGTTCTAGATGACCTACTAATATCACAAATAAACTAATAATGAATGATTATTGTGGCCTTAACATAAAGGCCCAATGATCCAGGTGGATATCAATGGCCACTCACCTTTTCCAAATGGTTCAAAATAGTTTTCTGGCAATTTTGGCAATTTACTATTTTTAGCAGGTTCTAACTTCCGGGGCCATTTTGAGGGCCTAAATGAAGTTTTTTCGAGATCGATGTTCTCATTGATAGCTGAAGGCATGATTGAGCCACCAAAATGAATCTCATCAACGATATCTTTCCAATGAGCTATCATACACTTAAAACATAGATCATATGCAAAAGTTACGACCCCGGGAAGTTGATGTACTAATTACCCAAATGGGGCCCACATGACTTTTGGCGCTTCATCTCCTAGGGTTAGGTTTTTGGATGTCTAGGGTTTTTGGCATTCCTATTTATTGTAAAAAGGCCTTCAGAGCCTCATTCTACTCATCTTCTTGCGAATGCGAGTAGCCATCACATATCTTCTCAGAGATAAGCTGCCACCATTCTAGCGAGTCTTTCACTCTATATTTTTACAGTCTCTGTACATTTCTTTCATTAATAGAAATCGTGTATTACTGTATATCTGTGTTTATGGTTGCATCTATGATACAATTATGTTATATTATTGAATCTCTGCGATATCTCTGTTCATTTCTTTATTATATCTTCGCTCTGATTTCGTGCCAAAAATAATCCGGATCACCCAAGAGCCTTAACACAACCCAGCTCTTTAAAACGGTTTTTCCCTCAAAGCTTGTAATTGAGGGTGTTTCTTCACAAACTATTCATTATCCCATGTAGATTCTTCTAGAGGCATATTCTTACACTTGATCAGGTACTCCATAATGTTTCTATTTCGAAGAGATAGAGAAAACTAATCTACAAATTTTTTTGGTTCAAGAATCAACTTCCCTTCTTCATCTAATTCTGGAAGTTCTATTTGCACTGACATAATTTGTCCCAAAACCTATTTTAGGAAAGATACATGAAAAACTTTATGAATGCAAGAATAAGGAAAATCTAACTCATATGCCACTTTTCCAATCATGCAAATGATCTTATAGGGTCCATAAAATTTTGTCCCTAATTTCTTATTCTTCTTTTGCTTGAGTGTGTATTTCTTATAAGGTTGTAGTCTCAAAAATATCCAATCGCCCTCCTCAAATTATCTTTCACTTCAATGTTGTTTTGCTTGTTGTTTCATCATGTTTTGTGCCATTTGGAGGTTTTCCTTAAGAATTGTCAAAGTTTATTTAGTCTTCTCCATAGGTGACTTTATTTCCTGTAATTTGGACTTGCAAAAAGTATGAGATACTAGGAGTTGGATATCCATAAAGGGCCTCAAATGGGGACACTTTAGTAGATGTATGATAGTAGTATTATACCACCATTCTTCCAAAGGAAGCCACTTCATGGACATTGATATTTCTTTTCTAAATAATAACATCGTAGATAACCCTCTAAACATTTGTTAATTATTTCTAATTAACCATTTTTTTGTGGATGATATGTTGAACTCATAGCTAGTTGTTCCACTCATCTTCCATAATTATTTCCAAAAATTTCTTATGAATTTTGGGTCTCTGCCACTTACTGTTACTTTAGGAATACCATGAAGTCTATGAATTTCCTTCATGAACATTCTGGACCACACCAACCCTTAACATGGTTTGATTTTTGGGTGTCTCCTCCCGACTAAACACACCGTAAGGGTATTGAACTTGAGTTGCATAGAAAATGAAACCCATGCCTTAACCGGATGTGATAGCAGGAATTGGATTTTCATATGTCGA
>ML799851.1:88337-116346 GCA_009831015.1 Picea engelmannii | reverse complement strand
GGGAGGAAGTGCTAGCCTATAGGCTACATGTCCCACTCTATCTAGAACCTCAAAGGGTCCACAATACCGAGGTGCCAACTTGGCACAAGATCCCATTTTCAGGGAACTCTTCCTGGGCCTAACTCTGAGATATACATGGTCTCCCGTCTTGAACTCTCTTGGATTTCTCTTTTGGTCTGCATAACTTTTCTGTCGGTTCTGAGCGACCTTCAAGTTTTGTTTTATCTGAGTCACTTGTTGTTCCATTTCTTTCAACATGTCGGGTCCAAAATAAATTCTGTTTACGGGATTACTCCAACTGACTGGGGTGTTACACGACCTACCATAGAGGACTTTGAAGGGACTCATCTTTAAGGATTCTTGGTAGCCGTTATTGTAGGCGCTTTCCACCAGTGGCAGGTAGTCTTCCCACTTCTTGGGTTGATGCATTACATGCATCCTTAACATGTCCTCTAATATTTGGTTTACTCTTTTCGTCTTTCCATCAGTTTGAGGGTGATAGGCAGTGCTAAACAACAACTTGGTCTCTAAACCAGCCATCAGTGATTTCCAAAAATTGGAAGTAAATTTCGTGTCCCTGTCAGACACGATCGCTTTTGGCATACCATGCAGTCTGAATATCTCCTTCATGAATACCTGGGCGATGCCTATTGCCTTGCAAGTCGACTTGACAGTGATGAAATGAGCAGACTTTCTCAATTTATCCACCACTACCATAATGGCATCATTCTGTTTGGTGGAGGTTGGTAACCCAGTGATGAAATCCATGGAGATGGTTTCCCATTTCCATTCTGGGATTGGCAAGGGTTGCAATAATCCTGCTGGGTGTCGGTGTTCTACTTTAACATGTTGGCACTCTATGCAATTGGCTAAGTACTCAACTATGTCTTTCTTCAACCCTGGCCAGTAGAATTGTTTCCTGGTGATCGTGATCATCTTTTGGTATCCTGGATGACCAGTATAGGGTCTTTTATGTAGTTCATCCATAATGAACCTCTTCAAGTCGTCAAAATTTGGAATATACAGTTTGTTTTTGTAAGTGAGAAGACCTCCTTTGGTCATCTGGTAGCCTTCATATTTACCCCGGTGGGCTCTTGCTGTAGGTAAGAGGTCACGGTCTGGAAAAATGGATCTTTCTTTTGTGCATTTCTGACTCTTTCCTTGACATCCATCTCACAGGTGCTCATCGCTGCCAGGGGAATTGTTTTCATACTTCTGCTAAGGGCATCGGCCACCCTATTTTCTTTTCCTTTAATATGTTTGATTTTGAAATCAAACTCGCTAAGGAGGGCCATCCACCTATCTTTTCTGGCATTGAGCTTCGGTTGGTCAAACAAATATCGCAGTCCACAGTGATCTGTCATAAGTACAAATTTCCTTCCCAGGAGGTAATGTCTCCACATTTTTAAGGCATGCACTATGGTGGCCAGCTCTAGACCATGGGTCACATAGTTGACTTCATGCTCATTCAATTTCCAGGATTCATAGCAGACCACATTTCCTCCTTGCATAAGGACTCCTCCGAGTCCTTCCTTGCAGGCGTCTGTGCACACAAGGAAATCATCTTCGGGATCGACGATCTTCAACATGGGTGCATGGGTCAGTAGATGTTTCAGGGTTTGGAATCTTTCTTCACATTTCTGTGTCCACATGAATTTGGTCCCCTTCTTCTGGAGGGCAGTGATTGGACAACCAATCTTGGAGAATCCTTTTATAAATATCCTATAGTATCCTACTAATCCCATAAAGAATCTGATATCCGAAACGTCCTTTGGGGTAGGCCATTCCATGATGGACCTGATCTTGTCAGGGTCTATTGCTACCCCTTCTTTAGATAGAACGTGGCCCAAGTAATGTATTTGCTTATGAAAGAAGTCACACTTGCTGAATTTGGCATAGAGCTGATGTTCTCTTAGCACTTGAAGCTACAAGCCTAAGATGCTCTTCATGCTCTTCTCTATTCTTGGAGTAAATTAATATGTCATCAATAAAAACTAGAACAAATTTGTCTATAAATTTGCTGAGTACCTTGTTCATCAAGCACATGAAAGTGGTAGGGGCATTGGTTAACCCAAATGGCACTACCACAAACTCATAGTGACCATACCTCATCCAGAAGGCATTTTTATGGATGTCTTCACCCTTGATTTGGACTTGATGATATCCCGACCTCAAGTCAATCTTTGAGAAAATAGATGCACCTCCCAATTGATCGAACAGGTCATCGATCCTGGGCAAGGGGTACTTGTTCTTTATGGTTACCTTATTGAGTTGTCTATAATCTACACACAGTCTAAGGGTACCGTCCTTCTTTTTCACAAACAGGACTGGTGCTCCCCATGGAGACACGTTGAGCCAGATATAGCCCTTATCCATCATTTCTCTTAATTGTAATTTGAGTTCAACTAACTTAGGTGTGCTCATCCTATAGGGAGTCCTAGACACCGACACCGCTCCCGATGTAAGTTCTATCGAGAAGTCAATGTCCCTTCTTGGAGGTAAACCCGGTACCTCTTCCGAAAATACATCTCTGTATTCTATCAGGGTGGGATGTTCTTCGAGGCTTGGTTTGTCACCCTCAATTGTTTTTAACACCTGTATTGCATATAGGGGACATCCCTTTCGAAAATACTTCCTCATTTGTAGAGCTGATATTTGTCTCACTGAGATAGGTTTTCGGATCCCTTGAAGGGTTATTCTTCTTCCTTCTTTACTTACACACTCTAAGGTTTTATGGTAACAGTCCAGTCTAGCTTTATGGGCGGCTAGCCAATCCATACCAATCAATAGATCATACAATCCCAGGGGTAATATGTTAAGGGTTGCTTGGGTGGGGAATTTACCCAACATTAATTGGCAGGCTGGTATGACCTTTGCTACCCTTCTTTTGGTGCCAGTGGCTAACTATACCAACCATGGCTTGGTGTTTTTATGTGGCTGTAGTTTACACTTATCAACAACCTTAGGGGATATGTAACTCAAATTTGAACCAGGGTCAATCAAAATAGACACTAGATGGTTGGAAATCATACCTTCTATTTCCACCACTGAATCTTGGTGGTCAGCTTGGTTATTATCCAAGGCTGCATAAATTTGCGGCACACTCCTGGCCACATCATTGACTGTGGTATCTTCCTGGATGCTGTAAATTCTCCGACTATTCTGTTGTCGGTGTGGACATTATCTCAATAGATGTTCATCTTCGCAACCCCAACATTTCAAAGATTCTCTCTTTGGGTTATCAGCTTTCACTGGTACAGATCCATAAGTTTTATTTCCACCCAAGGAGGGAAAGTTTTGTTGGTGTACACTCCGGGCTGGGAAGATAATCCTTGGGTTCTTCTTATAGTTCTTAAATCCTGGGGATTTAATCCCCTTTTTCTGAAATCTCGAACTATTCTTCTGTTTCCATCCTTCACGAGGTTCTATTCGATGTCCAAATTGTTCATGACAATATGTTGCCTTTCGAATAGTGCCTTCTAGGGTCTTTGGCTCATCAAATTCAATTATGTTCCGATAGTCCTTAGGTATTCCACTAATGAAGCGTTGCACCTTTGCCTTTTCTGCTTTTATATAAGGTACATACCTCAACAAATTGAGGAATTTGTTGACATATTCCTCTATAGTGAGTTTCCTCAGTTTCAGCTCATAAAATTCTTTAGTCTTCTCGTTGAAATATTTTTCCGACAGATACTTCTTCTGGAAGTATTTCTCAAACTGTTCCCAAGACAGGTCCTCTTCGCGAACCCCTTTTACATTCTTAAGGTCTTCCCACCAAATGGAAGCCTTTCTGTTCAAGTTGAAGGTGGCCACTCTGGCCTTCAAGTTTTCTGAGAAGTCATGGACTCTGAAATACTTCTTTAGTCCAAGCAGCCAGGCCTCTGCTTCCTCTCCCTTCTTTATTTCTCCATCGAAGGAGGGTGGTTTGGCCTTTCCGAATTCTTCAAATTTATGACCCTTGGAAAGCTTTCACTTCTTCTGTTTTCTTTGGGAATAGGAACTAGTTATGCTGCTAGAAGATCCCTTCGATTCACCAGCTTCCTTCTCTGAGGAATCATCCGACGCTTGTCCCTTACCTCTGGGGTGGACTTTTTTCGAGGTGCTCCTCTCAGTGTGGCCACTGATATGACCACATTTATGTATCTCAGGTTCATGCTGTAATTGCCTTTGTATATCAGATAGGCTTTGTAGTAAAATTGCATTAATTTTTGTTTGCTTCTCCTATTCTTTTATCATCATCTCATTGTCAGCCTTGCAGCTTTGTAATTCGATCATGAGGATCCTCACAGTCTCGACTAGATCAGGAGGGGTCCTTACCACCCTCCTTTCGTCCAACTCTTCGTTTCTATTGTAGGAACCTTCCCCCCCTTCTTGGTGAGTCACCATTCCAGGTGGCAGTAACTTCCCGTGGTTGATCGTCGGCTTGGGTGCAAAAGAAAAAATGTTGGTTGTTAGTCAATGTTTATATCCATTCATAACCCACGCATAATTCATATTTCTTTCACATACATACCCACAATCAGAGTTTTCATTCTTAACTTCGACTTTTGATTAAAAGGGTTAAGATAGAGGGTTACTCCTTTTTAGGAGTACTTCGAACAGAGTTCCTACACAACTCGTTCATGAGCCCAAGCAGGCCAAGTGTTGTGACCATGCTCTGATACCAATTTGTAACACACCCACTACGGGAATCAAAAAAATTTCGTCGTTTTCTCGAGGACTCGAAATAACTATGGAGGCCTAGTGTAGGCTAGTTCCTCCATTGTCCACCTCCATGTGATCATGGGTCATGACCACAGGCCAAACAAGTATGGCACCTTTTCGCATTTCGCGACTCAGCGCTACAATAGCATCGAGTCTTTCGACTCTGCAAACCCTGAAACCCAAAACAATGAAATGCCGAACCCCGAAAGGGCTAGCGAGTGACAAGTTTCCCGCTTGGGTCTTGCCCACGTGACCCTTTTCCGTGACCATGCGCTTAAACTGGAAAAGCACTTACCGGATTTTCGTGATTCGGGGAATCGCGATGCATGATTTCTTCCTTTCCCATTCAAATCCCCAAAAACTCCAAAGTCTCCAAAGTTTCCCTCCAAAGGGAGATCAACGGCTGTAAGCCTCCCCTGATCCGACGGTTTGGATCCTTTCGGGATTTCGGTACTCGGGAGTTTGAAATGAAACTACTCCAAAATTCTTGTCACCCAAATCTCTAAATTCTAGTATGGGGATTCGTGTAGGAGATCAACAGTCCTTGAGAGTGTGGATCCAACGGTCCACAGGATTTCGGGACTTTCCCCGAACTCTGACCGCTCAAAACGCATCTCCTCTAATGGATGGTCCAGATTCTTTCGGGACTTCTCCTTTCTACTACAGAGCGCATCGGGGTTTCGGGTACTAGGATTTCGCGACTTGTGAAGACAAGGGTTCTTGCCCTTTGGTTTCCCGTGTACCGAAACGCCGAAACATTGATCGACAACCACTTGTCCCTCCGATGGACGACTGCGACCTTTAGCCACGATCAACAGTTGTGATATTTTCGGGATGATCAACAGTCACGATCAAATCCCAGTTTTCTTAAACTCATTCACACCTTAAACCATTTCGGGGTTTTGGTTATCGGGATTTTGCGACTCGCGAAGACAAGGGTTCTTTCCCTTTGGTTTCCCGGATACCGAAACGCCAAAACGCTTACCGACAACCACGTGTACTCTACAAATGGATGGTCCAGGTATTCCCATGGATCTTGGGATCTATGGTCCCTATTTCTTCACTACTTGCGAAGGAAAAAAGGGGTCGTGGCATTAATGCTTGTGTTCCTTCCTCAAATCTAACAGTCGTGACAGACCTTAGATCTCCGAAAGGATCTCGTCCGTGCATTACTTGGAAAGGCTGAGAGGGGTTGAGGCACTATCCCCTACGTTCCTTCCTCAAATCTAATGGTCGTTACAGACCTTAGATCCTATGAAAGGATCTCGTCCATGCATCTAGCAAAATAAAAGGGTATTATGTATACCGAAGCACCGAAAGGTCATGACATCTCCACACTCTGTCATTTCGGGATTTCGCAAGTCGGGGTTTCAAGACTTGCGAGTACAAGGGGGCTCATACTTAAGTACCCTGGGTGCCAAAACTCTAAAATATCGAAGTCTAAGAGAACCATTGTCTCTCATGCAGGGTTTCAAGATTTACGCCATGAAATCCTCCTTCGGGTTCTTGGGTAAATTTCACCAAGTTTGAATGCCTGATTGAAAGGTCTCCAAAAGTCTCCGAGCTATTAACTCATGTGACTGATAGTAAGAAACCTCAAGGGTTTACTAAGACGACAGTCTTTTACTAGGAGCTTATCCCGGCTCTAGAAAGTGAGGGAACTTTTCCTAAAAGGGTGTCCCTATGGGGATATCTATTCAGGGCATTACTTGAGACAAATAAGGGAATAAATTTCGCGAGAACAAACTTGAAAACTGAGTTAGTTCAGTAATTATATATATACGTAAGTCGTATGGGGTCATTCCAATTATACGAAAGAAACCACCATTTCCGATCAAAAACACCATACAAACATTACTATACAGAAGCCATTCATAATTTCACAAACCATGAGCATACATGTCAGAATATTCAATTCAAGATACAAGATATAACACTTATCAGAAAAACACCAGTTTTGATGCAATTTCTAAGAGGGGTGCTCGTTTCCACCCAACCATAGGCTCAGCGATTCCGAATGGATTTACCACTAGCCACCCCTGAGCTTAGACCATGATGTTGTGAGACTCGGTCTTTGTTCGTCAGAAGTCAATAATGAAGGTTACTCTCCTTCTTCTCTACTCATCAATCACTTTGTATTTTTCCAGAGTTCTTTCGATTTTTTCCTCTTGCGATCTTTGTCGTGTCTGCCCCCTTTCCACACCTCTTTCCTTCCTTTCTTTTCGGCGAGGTTGCATGTGGCACAATCTTCCTCGCGGTGGTCAGGCCCGAGGACTCTATGGATGGGTGGTTCACCACCATCCCTCATTACTCATGAGGATCCCTTTACCTACCAACCCTCGAGTCATTTATTTCGGGGCCAGCGAGCCGCTCTTGGTTCTCTGGGCCAGTGAAGACCAAATACGGTGTTGGTTTGGTGGAAGTTAACACCACCATTCTAGGTGCCTTCCACCACCTTTCTTCAGCCATCGTGGTCTCTTTTTCAGCACATTACCCTCTTAGCAGTCCTGCAACATATATTCATAACATTATTTACATTCATCGACCTTTTACACAAGGTCCATTCAAATCACACATTCACATCTTTGAGTTTTCCACAATTCTTGGTCAGTATAGTTATTTTTACAGACTGGGGGAAACAGGGTGTTACAATAACCCTGAGGAAGCTATAGTGAAGGTTGCATAAGGCAACAGATTAGATGGGACATGAAAAATACCATGTACATGAACATATGCATCCATGTACCAAAGAAGATGAAGAAGAAACTATTTTTGAGATCTAGAGTATCTCATATGGAGATTGATTGTAAGGAGAAAAAGGCTCCAAAGATGACCAAACATTAGAACTCACAGAAGACTTGTTCAAAATATATTGAAGCCACCTTAACAGGAATCAAAATTCACTTGAATCTTGACTCAACTTTTCATATTGGACTTGGTATTCAACACCAAGTACACCCCATAAGAGATGATGAAGTCCTTGTAGACTCAAAAGAAATCGAGAGTAAGCCTGATCTCAGAAAGGATTAGATGAAGAGACAACTTCCAGGACTGGGAGACAGATCCCATGAGAAGACTAGATCATAGCTTCAGAGACTCCTAGAAGATATGAAATCTCTTGGAAGATTCCCTTGTTTCAGTAACAGAGAAGGAAGCCAGTCTGAAAGACTGGGATATGGATTTCTTCATGAGACTAGAAGAGAAGTCAGTATTGACTTCCAAGATTTATTTAAATAGATCAAGCATGTTGCAAATGTACAAAGCCTGATGTGTGTTTGGAGGACTCTCCCAGTAAGAGGGAGAAGAATATGACGAGACACTTACTCCAACAATTGAAGAAATATTTCCAGTATTTATGAAGACAACCAGAACAACCATGATTCATATATAGTATGAGATGCATGGGAAGAAATCCCCATATTTAAAATTGAGTGACATTTGGTGCACTACATTAGTTGGGTCATGTATACATGACTACAATAAAATATAGAGTTACCTCCATGAAAGAAGAAGATCTACCTTCAGTATCAGTTATTGATCCACTCTTAGTTTCAGATTAAGTTGTTGCCATGATGGAGTAGAGGAGTTATTGTTAGATTTCGTCAGTCATAATGAAGCAACCATTCTTAGATTCAGAGCAGCTACAGGTGCAGAGTCCCAGTTCCAGAAGGAACAATTGAAGAGAGAGTAGAGGATATACTCCCAGACAGTGAGACAGATAGTGCTTTGCAGAAAGCATAGAGAGCTAGCACATGATTGTGAAGATTGAGTTACAACTGAGCAAGTGTACCAGATTGGTACAAAGTGATGTGAAAAAAATGATTTGAAGTTGAAGATAGAAATATTTAGATCTGCAAGTTGAAGAAGGACCTGTACAGGTTGAAGCAAGCTCCTAGAGCTTGATATGGCATAATTGATAGTTTCCTGAAGAGCTTGGGATTTACCAAGAGTAAAGTTGATTCTAACCTTTACTTCAAGGTTATGAATGATGAGCCAGTTATATTGTTTCTACTATATTTATATGTTGTATTCTTGACAAGATGAAAAAAATCTCATCACAGATTGCAGAAGAAGCTCACTACAGAGTTTGATGGAAGACCTCATGCATTATCTCTTAGGTCTTAAAGTTTGGAAGAGCACATAGAAGATATTCCTTAACCAAGGGAAGTATGCAGTTAAAATAATGAAGAGGCTTGACATGTTGAAATGTAAATCCATGTACACACCCATGGAAATGAAGTTGAAGCTCCTGGTGGATACCTCGTCAGAATTGGTTGATGCTACTCTGTACAGACAAATTATTGGTTCGATGATGTATCTGATGAATACCAAGCCAAATATATGTTTTTCCTTGTGTTAGTATCTAGTAGAACCCATGCTTGTTCACCTTGATAATGAAAAACATGTGATGAGATACTTTAAGGGTACATTGGATTTTGGTCTCTGTTATACTACAGATCATGACTTCAAATTGTATGGATATACTGATTTAGATTGAGATGGAAGTGTTTTTGATAGAAAGAGAAATTCAGGATGTTGTTTCAGTCTGGGGTCAACCATGATCTCATGGCAGAGTAGGAAGCAATCAAGTATTTCTCTCAGCATGAAAGAAGTAGAATATATTGCAGCATGTTCCGCCAGTGGTAAATCCATATGGCTTCAGATGTTGTTGACAGATATATTTGATCTGGAGATGGAAGCCACCATGATCCTATGTGATAACCATAGTTGTATAAACATTATGTGTTCCATGATGAGTCGAAGCACATAGAGATCCGATATCACTTAATTCATGATATGGTACAGAGAGGAGCCATAAAGCTCCATTATGTTGGCACAAATAAACAAGGTACAAATGTGTTAACCAAGCCTTTGTCTTGTGTAAAGTTTGAGCACTTTCGAGACAAACTTGGTATAGTCCGAAAGGAAAATCCTCAAAAGGGGGAGTTGTGTTGATGATACTATGGTATCCTGACCAATAGCGAGTAGCTCAGTCAGGATTTATATCATAGGGGAATGATCATCCCCAGATAGATCCCAAAGGTCCGTAAGGATGGACTGTCATAGTACTTGTGCATGTATATGCTAGATTTGGTTAGTAGTGGTAGCTCCGTTAGGATTTTATATCCTAGGGAATCTTTTGATTCATGGGCAAATCCTTTGGATCTATTAGAGTACCACAAGATGTTGTGATGTCAGCCTAGTGCTTAATATTTCCAGCTTCGTGCTGACGTTGTTGATGCCAGCCTTGTGCTGAAGATTTCCAGCTTCGTGCTGATGTTGTTGATGCCAGCCTCATGCTGAATATTTTCATCTTTGTGTTGATGTTGTTGATCCCAACCAAGTGCTAAATATTTCCAGCTTCGTGTTGATGTTGTTGTGATGCAAGCCTCATGTTGAAGATTTACAACTTTGTGTTGATGTTGTTGATGCCAGCCTAGTGTTGAAGATTTCCAACTTCGTGCTAATGTTGTTGATGCTAGCCTCATGCTGAATATTACCAGCTTTGTGTTGGTGTTGTTGAGATGCCAGCTTCGTGCTAAATATTTCTAGCCTAGTGTTGATGTTGATGATGCTCCAACACTCGTGCTGTGATACTATTGTTGTTGATGATGTATCAGCCTTGTGTTGTTATTGATGATGATGATGTATTAGTGTTATACTAATCCATGTTGTTGTAGATGATGATGATGACACTTTAGCTTCTCGCTGAATATGATGATGATGATGTTATTTTAGCCTTAATGTTGATGATGATGATGTTACTTTAGCCTCATGCTAAAGATGTTGATGATATTACTTTAGCCTCATGCTAAAGAATATGATGATGTTATTTTATCCTCATGCTAGAGATGATGAGGATGCTACTTCAGCTCCATGCTGTGAACAATGATGATGAGGATGCTACTTCAGCTCCATGCTGTGAACAATGATGATGAGAAAAAATTTTGATGACTTATAGATATGCCAATCAATGTTCCAGATGTTGTTCATGTTGCTTCCTTCTCTCTCTCCTGATGTTGTTGTAGAATACCCTTCTTGTTAAGGGGGAGTGTTGAAATATTGTAACTGCAAAGAGTATTCTATTTATTATTCATTAGATCAATCCGCTTTTGTGGATTGATCATGTCAGGCATTGTAATTGACCTAATCTCGTTTTGTGGATTGGTCAAACCCTAAATATATTATGCAAATTGAGAAGTCACCCCCCATGCTAATTAAAGTGGTTTTAACCACTAAGAAGACAAGTTGGCCCTGCCCAGTAAAGAGACACATTTTCAACACCTGCCAATTTGTATAAATAAAGGAATCCAATGCCTGATTATCTCACTCATGCATTCACTCATCAAGTGTGCAAGTTTGGAGACCTGTAGTTGGGAGAAGAAGGAAGAGAGAGGCACATTGCTTAGTTTTGGATATTCTCTATTGTTTTGGTTTATTGACTTGGCACTGTATTGGCTATCTATATTAAGGAAGTTTTTGTTGGGTTTTCTCCCCCATGAGGGTTTCCCAGGATAAATGTTGTGTATCTTGTGATTGTGTTTCTCTCAGTGATCCTACCTATGCTATTGTTATATAGTAAATTGAAAAGAAACCTAATAATAGCTCAAAACCTAACACATCATACCCAAATCCTTCATCTCAAAATCAAGAGTCAAAGCTTGCTTGTATCCAACAACAATGCGTCCTTAATAAGTCAACAAAATCAAGCTCTCATCACCAACAATGTAATAATATAGGTTTGAATCAACAACACTCTTGCTGAAGTGCAAACTCATGAAGAATCCATCCATATTCTCGTACCAAACACGAGGTGTCTGTTTTAGTCCATACATGGCTTTCTTCAACCTGTACACATGATATTTCTAGTCATATATCATGAATACTTCTGCCTGCTCGATGTAAAATTCTTCCTCAATATCACTGTTGAGAAGGGATGTCTTTACATCCATCTGATGTAGTTTTCGATTTATGGATGATGGTACAGATGGAAGTGCATCGGGCTACTCAATCAATATGTCTCATCATAGTTCACTCCCTCTGCTTGTGAGAATCCTATGAATACAAGTCTCGTTTTTTATTTCTCAACACTTCCATCAAATGCATGCCTCTCGCAGAGTTTTGTCAAGACTAGACAGACCTTTTATGACCTACTACAAAGTACCTTTTAATATCAACTGTAACAACTGAATCATCTGGATCAACTGGATCAATGGCTATCTCCCTTTGAACTGCCGAAGAAGAAGAAGGTAATGTCTCTCTTTATCAATTTGTTTGACTCCTTCTGATTCAAGTGTCTCCCTCTCAATTCTGAAGGATAAGCATCTTCCTATGTTGTTAACCTACCTGGAACAAGAAAACAAACGAAAGGAAACAAGACAAGAATATCTCCTAGAGGATATTCATGAGTACATCTCTATAATCAAAACATTTTAAGGATTGTTGTCACCACTGCAACACCTACTTGTAATGTAGCAACCTTAGAAATGTAGGTTATAGACAATAATTTAAAACAATCAAACCTGTAGCCTTCACTTCCAGTGTGTTTCTCCTCTGGATGCACTGAGATCCTTATGGATCCATGATTGCACCAAGGGTTTCTTCCTCCTGCAAGTACCCTTATGACAATGATGGCAATAATATATACAAGTGCATACCTGAGAGTGTACACCAATGGAGATTTTGCTTGTTTTTCAATTTCATGATGAGCAATGACATTCCTTGACTTCTCTTGGGGTGGCTAATGTTGCTTTCTTTGCACACTATTGGCTCTCACATCAACAGTCTTAAATCTTTCATTATTTGAACAATACTTTATGTTTGATAATTTTGCAAATGTGTCATCTATCACATCGTCTTCATATCTCACCAAAATTATCACTTGGCCTTGTAACTTCACTTCTCACTTTGGAGCACACCTATTGTTTCCATAGGGAGGAGCATACTGCCATTTCCTTGTAGCACCTTTTAATATCATATCAAAAATATTCTTGAGCTCTTGTCATCGTGAAGATTCTAAAAAATTGGAAATGGGGGGACTCCATGCACCGTTCTATAGAGACAAAAAATTAACAACAATTGACTAAACATGGGCATTTACATTTACAGGTCTTGCATCTCCAAACATATTAGTAGAAAATTGGTTTGTTGTTGATCTCATCAGTGAATATTGAGGCATCATAAACAATTGCATACATCTTTTGAGAAGGTTCCCCAAAAGCACAACTTGTGTGCATTTGACATGTAAAAAAGGGCTCAACCTTTGCATTAGACTTCGTGATTGTTGATTGTATGCATTCGTATAATAGCAATTCAATATATCTCCTAACATTTTAAAAAACCCGCAACCTTCAAATTTCTGTAATGCCATTTGAGTATGGCACAAAGAGCTTGACATCTATAGTCTATGGATTTGAATTCTAGTTACTGAACAAAGCTAATTCCCCTCCAATTCTACGGTCTACTACAACAAGAACATGCCTAACGACCTTCACTTTACTACCCATAAAAACTTAGTTTTGCTACCAGCCTTGGCCTGATCCTCCTCCTCCTGTAGGTGTTTTGTTTAGGGTACCTATCGTAGGTTTTCTTCTGGCTATGGTAGCCTTGCATTTCACCTCAAAAAATTTGGATGCTATCTCAGTTGTTCGCTTCCACAGGTCTGCAATTTTAGGCCGAATGCTACCTCATTTTTTGGGTTGTGGAAGCCTTAGTTTTCACCTTAGGAAGGGTCCAACCCTTTTTCATTAAGTGTTTGTTGTTAGGGTCTTCTGCGACAACTTTAGAGGGGCCTCTCCCTTGCTGCAGTCTCCTCTTAAGGTCTTCAACAGGGCTTGACCAGGCTTGTGGTCGGCCTCAACCTTCACAATGAAATTAAGAGGGGTCTGACCTCATCATCTACCACATAATTTTTAAAGAGGGGTCTGACCCTCTTCTCTTTACACCTACAACAGAGATTTACGAACTTCCTTCAATATTGTGCAATGATTTTATTCAAGTGTGCTCTGATACCATGTTGAATTTTCTTACTTTAAATTTTATGTTTAACTTTTACTTGAACCATAACTACTGCAACAAACCAAGATCACAAGAATAATAACCATGCACAAGAACACAAGAAGTATCATGGGAAACCCTTTTTAACAAGGGAAAAAAACCCAACCAATCCTTTGCTATATTCTTCAAGAGAAAGACCTCCCACACCATCACCAAACCTAGCACACAAGAGGATGTTGTAATTCTCATAATTTCATACCACAACTTCTGAAATCACGAGATGACATAATGATAAGTGTGTTACCTCAATGGGGATTCACCTTTATTTATATAAGACTTATCACATCAAATGATGTGTTTGTTGGAACAATAGGGCTGACCTCAATAAATCAAAATATAATTAATAATTACCATATTAATTATGTTTTACATTATGGTGGGGCCGACCTGTACCCTTTACATCACAAATAGGGTTACTGGTATGTCTGACTCTTGGACAATATTGCAAGGGATCTCATACACTCACTAGTGCTCAACCACTAGGGACACATCCATCTATGCTCAGCCATAGGGATGTCCACATCTCTATGTCACTGCGTCTCACAGGATAACCACACTCACTACTGCTCAACCACTATGATCACGTTCACCTGTTATCAACCACAAGCACGTCCAACTCAGTAGATATTCTTTCTCACTACGTTACACATGAGAATCATCTGGAGTATCACATAATATCAACTCTCTGCACAGAGGAGGCTATTACATTGTTTCATCTCTGTCTCAGAATGATACACCCAACTCATGAGATTTCCCACACGTTCACCTGTGCTCAGCCACATGCATGTCCAACTCAACAGATCTTCTTTCTCACTGCGTTACACAGGAGAATCATCTGGATTATCATCTCAACTCTCTACATAGAGGAGAACACTAAACCCATCCCATGGGCTCCTCACCCCACACATGGCACACAATGTTCCATCTCCTTCTTAGAGAGGAACCACACACCAACTCATGGGCTCACCCAAGTCATGGGCTTCCTCACCCCACACAGGAGTACACAACGTTCCTTCTCCATCTCAGACAGGAACCACACACCTAACTCATGGGCACACCAAACTCATGGGATTTATCTCAGGCTGACTCACTTAGTCTGTTTCCTGGAGGATGCCTCACACAACTATAATCATCAACACATAATGTATCAACTATATGTTCTTTAACACAAGTTTTGATCGATCTACTAGTTTGGCCTATGTAGGATTTGCCATAGAAGCATGAAATTTCATAAGCTCCTTGGTTAAGCATAGGTTCAAATTTATCTTTAACAATTCTAAATAGATGTTTAAGGGTTTTATGGGGTTTGAAGAGAGTTTTGATATTCTTTTTGGCTAAGATCTTTGAAATATGATTGGTAACGCCCTAGGAAAGAGAAATGAAAGCTAAAAGCAATTGTGAAACCTACTTAATGCAAATTTCTCTATGTTGATCTCTTCCCAATCCTAAATCTCTATAAGAAAACACTGAAAATGAATTGAAGTAATCACACACACTTGTACAATTTGCTGAAAATGAATTGAAGTATAAACATACTTCATATTACAAATCACACACACTTTTACAATTTGCTATATAGAGTTCTTAGTTTATTATCATATCTAACTTATTTCTTAATTTAGGAGGAGATAGAATGTAACTTATTATAAGCATTTTTGGTATTTTAATATTAATAATATGCAAAAAGAGATGTAAATATTTTATTATATTTTTGTATTTGGATTTGCAATCTTCAAATTTCACTTAAAAAATGTTTTGCAGTTTGTTTTTTAGTTTTATTTTATTTTATTTGAATTTGTGATTTTCAAAGTTCACTAAAGAAGTTTTACAGTTTTACATTTCATTATGAAATTAATTATTGGATTTTTTCCTTAAGTTTTTTTTTGGGATTTGATTTTGTGATCTTCAAAGTTCATTATGAAACTAATTATTAGATTTTTATTCTTTTATAGATATGAATTTATTTTTTATGTTTTTTTTGGATTTAAACTTATTTTTTAAGTTTTTTTTTGGATTTGAACTTGTGATTTTCAAAGTTCACTTAACTGAAGAGAGTTTTGCATTTCATTATAAAACTAATTATTGGATTTCTATCCTTGAAATTAGATGATAAATAATTTATTTTCCCATCATAATTGGAATTGTGGTAAATTATACTTTTGGTATTTTAATAATAATAATAATATGTTAAAGGAGGTGTATATATTTTATCATATTTTTTTGTTTGAAACTAATTATTGGATTTCTATCCTTAGAATTAGATGACCAATAATTTATTTTCCCATCATAATTGGAATACTAATTGTTGTATTGTTGTGTTTAAAACTAATTATTGGATTTTTGACAAAAGGGATAGAGTATGTATATCTTTCTAAACTTTACCAGTCAAATTGTTGGGAAAACGGGATCCCTTGTCTTATAAACAAGGAAGTCTCATACATCAATTTAGTGTAGCTTGACAATAACCTTAAAAATAGATTATTTTATATATATATATATTACTTTTGTATTTTAATAATAATAATATAGATGCACATATTTTTTATAATAATATTTTAATAATAATAATATAGATGTAGATATTTTATCAAGTTTAAAACCATGGTTATATATATACCTGTATATACTTTATAAGAGTAACTTGGATTATGAAAAACTTGGATTTCAACATGTGATATCCAATACCGACTCAAAAAGTTTAAAACCATTAAAAACATTCAAAGAAGTTTAGCGTATTATGAGGAACTTGGATTTCAACATGATCTCCAATACCGACTCAAAAAGTTTAAAACCATTAAAAACATTCAAAGAAGTTTAACGTATTATGAGGAACTTGGATTTCAACCTGTGATCTCCAATACCAACTCAAAAAGTTTAAAACCATTAAAAGCATTCAAAGAAGTTTAAGGTTAAGCTGTAAAATAAAGTTTAAGGTTTCAAAATATCTTTGCTGCAGTGTATTTTAATTGTAAATACACATCCATGTTACCTTGTGACACAATTATTATGTATTAATCATATTAAAAATTAATATCTACTTTTCAGACAGTTACCACAAAGTTGATTCTTGGAGGGAAGTAGGATTGATGAACAGAAAACACGTTGATTAAATTTAGTTTTGTAGGACAATCCAAACCACAAAAATATCTGTATGCCATGTTTTTTTTCTGAAATATGAAGAAACCCTAGATTGATTAATTATCAAAATCTGTGTGTATAACATAAACATCGTAGAAAACGAGACAAATACATATTGAATAGCAAGCGAAATTAATCCAACTTTATTATCACAGAAAATAATGATTCATTCATTCCATGAAGATCCAATGGAGTCATGAATTTTCGCCGGTAATATGTATATCTATTTGTAAGATCTGAGCAAGGTGCCACAGCCAGAGCAGATTATGTCTTTCCAAGTGCGAGAATAGAGGGGAAGTAGCAAACACAGCCTGCCTGAACAGGTAACGTCCACCACTTCTATGCCCAAGCATTTAGACTTTTCACTAAGGCATTGGTGCCCTTAGGCATAAAAGAACTTAATGTGCATGTGACTGCAAAAGAAAATATCAACATAGGTGAAACCAATGGTGGGTGCATCACAATGCATACAAACAATAAGTGTAGATGAACCAAGGTGCAACAAAATTTGGTTTAGGTGTAAAAGGAAATTGACACATAGAGAGAAGTTTGGTGTATGTCAAAATCTTTGCACAAGGTAAAAGGACAAACAAGGGAAATGGATTTATTGAACAAGAAATTGTTATCATTAAATTGCATGTAAATCGTGTGTTTGTTAGTGAAACCTGTAAAAATGTGAAGAATCCAAATGAGATTAAGTTCAATGAAAAATTTATTAGGTAATAATAAGGTGGAAGAGGACTAGAAGGATATTGAAGGAAGAATAAGATTGGTTTGGGCTAAAGGACATAACTTGAGATAGTTGCAAAAGCTAAGAGAAGAGATTGACATTGAGGTGTGTACTTGTTGTCTATGTAAATACTATGTTACACTAATGAGAATGAGTTGGATAGTTGTTAACGTGGTTGGATTCCCAATGCTCAACGGTATATTAAACGCAAGGAAGAGGCTCAATTAGACTCCTCTCTATTTGGTATGGAATAATCCTTCGGACAACCATTTGATGTGCTTTAAAAGTTGTTCGAGTTTTCTCTTTCCATTCTTTTTTATTGTTTGTACTTTTATAGTTATCTACTACACAAAAGAAGTAAACTATGGAACTTAGAGAAATGTGTGTTGAGGATAACATATGTCAACAATCAATGGAAACTATCCACTTTAGATTCTTGGAGAAATAATTCCACTAAGAACATATTACTCATCAAATAATATCCAAGAAAACAATCAACTAATTAACAACAAAAGGAATAAACTTTATAACGACGGAATAGCTATAAATAATTCCACAATATCCCAGATAATGGAAAAACAAGATTAATTGATAAATAAAATAATCATTCATCGAAAGTATCCGACAATTCATTCAACCAAATAAGATAACTTAACATTATTGAAATTATTATTAGATGCATGTAACATTTGATCAATTGTAGAATAATCCACGATGATGAATAAACACACATAAATTCAACAAACCAAAACGTCTTGACTCCAAAGAGTTCCTGAATTCAGTCTTGAAATAGTTCTATGCTTACAATCCTCTTGAAATCACTCCAAAGATCAAAGACCATTTACTAAGAGGTCAATCTCTTTATTTATAAGATACAAAATAATCTAATTATGAAATAAAACTAAAATTGACTTTGTAAAAATCCATGCAATCTGCATCTTTAGTGAACAAAAGTATTGATAAAATAGCCATGCAAAAGGTCATGCATCAACCACATCTCCAGTTAAGGACCAACTTCAATTCATGCAGGCTTAACCTCATAAATATTTCCTTGATTAAATAATTCACCATGTTGTTCTTTCTTTAACAATCTCATGCATGCATCTTTTAATTTGATTTTCTATTTTAGGCACAATGAACTCCAACTAAGTTGTTGTTCAAGCTTCAGTAATTAGCCACCACTAAAATTGGAATGGTCATGCGCTCAATCAACAATTCCTCCAACTTTTCTCTCGTGCTTTTTTTTGTCAACTGACGAAATCTACCAGTTTGTAGCATATAACATTGAAATCCTTCTCACCATGCTATACGATTTCCCTTGCCTATACTTGGACAATATTAGGACTAAAATATCTTCTCCTAACAAATTTATCAAATAAAACAATCCATTGATCTTAAAATGAAACATTCAAGTCACTTCCCTAAGCTCATTTCCTTTATTTCAAATATTTGAAACAAAATGTACCAAATCAATAAAATTTTATAATATAAAAATTGTATACCTTGATGATACCTTTCCAATGATATAAGGCACTCTCAAAATGGTGATCAGAATCAAAATTTATCATGAAAATACCAAAATATTTTCTATATTGTAGCTTTATTTCAAAAATATGAAACAATCAATGCAAAATAAAGAAAACTTATAGCTACAAAGTTGTATAGATTGACGATAAATTTCCAACGGTATAAGTCACACCCAAAACGAAGCTCGGAATCAAAATTTATCACAAAAATACCGAAATGGTATTTTCTCTCATCAACAAACTTTTTAGAATGTTTTTGGTGCTTGAGAAAAAATGTGACCTTCTTTCTAGCGTTAGGAGAAAACGTGAACTTTCAAGTGTCAGGCGTTGAGAGAAAATATGATCTTCCCTTTCGGGTGTCGGACGTTAGGAGAAAACGTGAGCTTTTAGGCGTTGGGAGAAAACGTGTCCTTCCTTTTCGGGGGTTTCCAAAAAAAGTTATTTTATTATCAGGGGTTTCAAAATTTTTTTTTTTTCTATCAATGGTTTCCAAAAAAAAATGATTTTCCTTTGGGGATTTCCAAAAAACGTGATTTTCTTATTAGGGGTTTCCAAAAAACATGGGTTTTTGCATCGACAACCTACAAAATGGTCCATCTAGCACTCTTAGAGTTTTTTCTAAACTTCATAGATATCATTTTTATCATTTTAAACCTGGTTTATTTTTGTGCTTGGAATTTTTATGAGTTTTTCTCTATGTCAAAACACTTGTTAACCTATATGAGATGCATATAAATCAATAGACTCAAACTATATGAAATATCTTTACAAAAAATCAAAGAAAATGTGGAACCCAAAAATTTATAAGTTTAGGGTGTGTTGTGTACTTAACAAATGACAATTCACTGGATGAAAACAACATCTCTGAGGATACCTTCAATAAAAAAAAACTAATTTCAAGTAATATAAATTTAGAACAAGAATAGAAAACATAAACTACCCATAAATTCTTCTATACGTAATTTAGAAATCACTCTTTACCTTATCACGAGGATTTGATTTGTAATCAATCACAAAAGATAAGTTCTTTTGATCATGGACATGTACTTTGAAAAGGAAAACAAATTAGATCTGACTTCTAGTATTAGGGTGTTATTTTGTATAATCTCCAAATAACCTTATCACCCTACTAGTGCCGCTCCACTGCCAGCAAGCATCCATAGCCTCGACGGAGTCACCCCGATATCATAGACCTTGCTTGACTGTCAGTGAGAATCCATATCCCCAGTGGAGTGTTATAGCATCTTTTTCCACATCATATGCATAGACATGCTTCTTGGCCTGAATCCCACATCCATCTCCCTCTTGCAGACCAAAATTCCCCAAAATTCCTCCATATAATATTTTAAAAAACACCCTTTGTCTAGTCATATGCTACTTTTGATCTGACATAGAGCGTATCCAACTCTATATATGCTCTTTTCCCTTCAACAACTCATGTATGCATTTATTTTGCACCCAAAAAATGTGTGCATAATGCACCTTTTTGGGTGGACTTCATGGGTTTCCCAAGTTAGTCACCTCCTATAGCCCATGCCTAACTACACCAACCATTTTTTTGAAGTATAAATAAGATCCATTGGGTGAAGGAGAAAAATCATTCATTGAAGCACCATTATGCTAGCGAAATCCCGTTGACTCTGCAAGCCCTTTCATCCCAAATTTTTAAGATATGTCTCCCTTATCTGGAAACCCCTGTTTCCAACCATCTTGCCCCTTCTTATATTGTTCCCTTCACTCATTTGGATCAAGGAACCATGAGTTCATCCTATGATCCAGGAGGATCCATGGATGCTCACAGAGGTCCACGAAGATCTGGAACATCCACAAAGGTCCATAATGGTTTTGAAATGCTCAAAATTCAAATGCTTCAAATCTTCCAAAAAACACCATCATTTCATAGAGCTCAACGATAGCTTTCCAAGGGCACAAATTTCACCTCAAATGGAGTTCGTATGCAAAATTTATGAGCGGTCAAAGTTCAGGACAAACAAACAAAGTCAAAGTCAAAGGGGTAAAAAGGGTGACACGTGTCACCACTACAAGGGTGACATGTGACACAACGATATAGGTGATGGTGACATGGCGACACACCAGGGTGCCACATGGACTGATTGTACAATGACTGGACAACTGAGTTGGCATCTGGTGGACGAATGACAAATTGAAAAGTGGCAGATAATTGGTTCAATTAAATGTTGACATATGGAATTAGAGAGCCAATGAGAGGTTGTCACATGACAGCCTCCCATTGGCCTATAATGGCTAATGCATATTAAAATTTATGGAGTTGATGGGGGTTGGACCCACGACCTCCATGACCCAAGAATTACCAAAGCCCTCCATACCAACGTGTCATGCGATAGTTCTTAATATATATGTGGAAAGCATTATATATAAGTTCATACAAAGTCCCATTTGGGTGGCCAAACGGTTGAGGGCCTAGGCCCTCGACCCTTGGCTCTCGGTCTTGTTACATACCACATGACCCACAATTGTTGATGGAAGGGGCTTAATAGAAAACACCGAAGGATATAACCACATATTATATGGTTATAAAACCATATAAAAACTCACCAAAGATTTGTGCAGGAGGTTGAAACAATTGTAACAAAAAAAGATTTATATAGTATGATCGGTGGAGCTTGAACCCCCAACCTACTATATATTGTACCAAGTTTTAACCAATTCGGCTATACGTGTGGATTTGGTTAGAAAACCAACAAAATTGTATTTAATGACCTTCGTACATTTAGGGATTCGGTTAGGGGCCTACACCTATTTAATGGCATGTGACCCAAGGCACATGACACACAATTAATGCAAAGAATTTCCTTGTAATGCATGCCGAAGGTACAAGGCATATGAGGTAATACTGTAAAGCGTGCTAAGGGGTATCTTGACTAAATTTCAAGTATTTTATATCAATTTTGCACGATTTTTCACCAGGAATTCAACAGATTCTTGATGTTCTTCCCTTATGCACATCCATTGCATAGCCTTCATGGTCAACCTTGAGTTCTGGTAAACCTGTGACTGCTTTGCATATGTATGATAGTGCCTTGTAGTTAATGTGAGCTAATTCTATGTCAGAGTTCACATGGATTCTCAATGGCGTGGGTCATGGCAGCTTCTGAGTGACCCTTTAGCTTATGCAAGCCACCTTCTTCTTTTCCAATGATGATTGCTTCATTTATGGTCTCTCCTTTAGCACGTTGCCTTCTGCAACTTTCATTATAGCTTCTCAGGGTTATTACCTGTGACCTGGAGCAAGGTCAACAAAACAAAAAGCAAGAATAATATCCTTTTGATAATATAAAGCAATAGCACGAACAATCATCACAGTAGCTCCTTTAGAGCTATCACTTGTAATTTGTTTGAAGCAAAGATTAAAGGTAAGGAATACAATACGAAATGAGGTCAACACTCTCATAGTGTTGTGATCAAACATTCCTCCATGGCAACCTGGAACTAACACACGAGATTCTTCCTAGAGGAGGTGTTAGTTGTATCAGACAAATGATTACGTTGAGCATTTACCTCTATATGCTCACATGCTATCAAGTATGATACTTTACAAAGACTGGAATCTCAACTATAGTCATCAACTTGTCATGTGTACCTTATTAACTTGATTAATCAAACCTGGAGCCTTGTCCTCAGGAATGAGTGCTTTCTTTTCTTCCAAGTCTCCTTCACTCAAGATGACGAGTGCTTTCTTCAACCTGTCTTATGTACTAAGACAATACACTATCTTGACAGAAGGTTGGGTTAGAGGATAAGTTCTATGATCTCAACTTTTAATCCATCTAATACCTTGACTCATAAAAGGTTAGAATGAAGGTCATAGCTACAACATGCAACATTGATCAATAGGGATGATTTTAAGGATGGAAATTTATTTTAAAATGTAGAAACCTTGGCGAATATTACTAAGCCTTCATATGCCAAGTATAAATGTTTGGCGATATTTTTGTGAAAATATTCAAATTTCTAAGAATTTTATATAGTTTTTATAAAATTTTGGCGATTTTTAAGGTAAAATAAATTTGTCCTATAGAATTTGGGCGAATCTCGTTTTTGGAAAAACCATGGAAAATTAGCCCATGAGCGAAATTTAGCCCCTAAAATCATCAATATTGATCAATATAACAAATGGATGTATATCAGAATAATCACACCTGGGTTGCATCATTCCTCTGAATGTGTTGGATCTTGAGATCCTTTTGGATCTATGGCAAGAGATCCATTCTCCTGCAAATACTCTTTAAAGTTTAACCATTTAAACATATGTGAGTACATACCTCTGATAGCATTTGCAGGTAGTGGCTCCATCTGGAAACAGTGGTAATCATTACCAACTCTTTAAAAACTTCAAGGGTGACTGCAACTGGTACTGCAACTGCAACTAGTTCTGAGACTACAACTGCAACTTAGGGTTTTATGAGAAAACCCTAATTTTTCAAACTTCAAAATTTGAAATTATGATCTAGGGGATAGATGTGCTGAGCTGAGGCAAGTAAGCTGGTGCAGTTAGATTTCTGAAAATCCAACTTTTACCCCCTCAAACTTGATATGCAGATTTGTGTACTGATGCTTCTGGTTTTCTGGTACTTCTGATATTCTGGTACTTCTAGTGCTCTGATTTTCTGGTTTTCTGGTAGTTTGTGAAACTAGGGTTTCACTTTCCGAGAGATATAGCCACTGAAAAGGTCTGTTGAAGGTGCCAAAATGATCCTTGGGGGAGGGTACACTTTTCTAGATGGTTTTAGGGTTGAAATACCTTTCCAACAAAAAACCCTAATTTTCATGTACGACAACAGTGACGTTTTTCACTTTTCTCTTGTGAAAGATGCTCTCATTAGCTTGGCTCTGATACCGTGTTAATGTTTAAGCCATTATTATAGTTCTTTGCATTTCAATAGATAACAATAGCATAATACTAGATCACTGAGAAATACACAATCACAAGGGACGCAACATTTATCTTGGGAAACCCTCTAGGGGAAGAAAACCCAACAAAACTTCCTTATTATAGATAGTCAATACAATGCTAAGAGATAACTCAAACTAATACATAAGATCCTCTCCCAAAGATGCACCACTCTCTCTCCTTCTCTAACTACAGTTCTGAAACTTGTCTCTCAAATGAGCAAGTGAGTTGTGTGTCTAAGTGAGGCGCTAGCCTCCTTATTTATACAAGATCGGCACGTGTGAAGTGTCTCTTCACTGACAGGGTCGACTTCTCCAACTGGGTGGTTATAACCACCTTTATTATATTTTGGGGCCTCTTTAATATCTTCCGGGGCCGACTTCTTATTCTGCCTATTACAATTATCTTTTGACCAATCCGCAAAAGGGTATTTGGTCCTTTATAATAACCGACATGATCAATCTGCTATGGGGATTGATCCAATGAATAATATATCAAATAATAATAAGAATACACTTTGCAGTTACATTATTTTGACATAAATACCAGTCACTTGTCTTGTCCTGCTCACTTAGATGTAAAACCTTTTGAATTTCCTCACTAAACGTGGGTTTGTATTGTTGCTCAGTAAACAAGTAGCTGGATAAATGAATTGATCAATAAAATCTTTGAAATTGTACTCCACTGAGTTCTTTCTCACCAATCAAGTCCAAAAGATGACTGAGTGTGGGCTTCCTTGTTTATTCATCTTCTTGAGTGAAAATGGAAACATGTTTGCTTGATAGAATATGAACATATAAACCAAAATGGAAGCATACTTGAACATTCCTTCAGTTTGAAACTTAAGGAATTGTTCATGAATGTTGTTAGCTAAGAATTGACTGAAATTAAAATTCATAGAAACCTTTTCTTCTGTAGAGAAAATGGACAAAAAACCTAAAATAGGTTCATCTACCCATTCATCAAAATAGTATCCTAATAAACATGAGAGCATGGAGACAATATGATTAGCCTTCTCTGGAAAAATGGAAGAGAGGTATGGTGGATTTTTCTTAGGCAGTTGGGCATCTTCATGGAGGAAATTTCAAAAATTCGGGCTCTCTGGGGAAAAGTAAATTTCTGATATAATTCATTAAGGGCTTCAATACAGAAAGGGGTGGTGGAGTCATTTTGAGGGATCTACAACATTTGGTTAATGGTCTCAGGGGTAAATTGTAAACAGAAATTCACCATTGTGGGATACAATGGTTCTTTGGCATGGCAGATAACTGGATTAACATTTTAGGATGAATTCAGGGAAGTGGTAGGTTTGAGGAAACATGTAGAGGGGTAAATTGGATTCCCAAAGTCCAATTTCGTCACTTTGGTAAAGGAAATTATCTTTTAGCTAGCAGTGTAATTCGAATAAATCGAATTCACACTTAGGCTCTGCAACTTTGTAATCTTTGTCTGCTAGGGGGATGTGGTCAAGGTCAATTGGAGGGGGGCCCATTGGGTTTTCAGAGATGTCTACAGTCTTTCCTTTATGAGCCATTATAGAAAATTAACAATAGGATAGGTTTGTTGGACACACCGACCACACTTAGAGGGGGGGTGAATGAGTGTGGGGCTCTTTTTCTTAAAACTTCCCACTTACACAAAACTCCTTAGTTAACATTCAACATTTACTCATTACCCATTGATGTCATTTATAACTGGTTAGATGTGAACATATATCAGCAATATATCATCAACAAGTCATCACCACAAGAAACACAAGATGTATGTATAGTTTTTCTTTTTATTATGGACAACAATCCGAGGGTTTTTCAGCAACAACTGAATAGAGTACAACTCTACAAGAGCACCAACTCTATACTACAAGGCTTAGATTACACACTCAACACCAATTGAGATGAGGCAACAATCCTTAATAGATACTAATCTGCAACAGGTACGCGACCTGCCAATGGTGCAGCTCGCGTGTGTATGTGCCCTGGCTCACTACAGTCTGCTTGTGTATGTGGCCAGTGTATACAGCAGCTTGCGTATACCTTCTGAACTATTAGGGTTTATCCTTCAAGATCAACTTAGATCCTCTGCAACCAATATATCATTCTCTTATGTCTCTGACTGTCCAATCTGACCACCAGCCAGGCACAACACATCCAAGCTCTCCAATAGCTTACTTATGCTCCACAACCAATCAATATGAATGTTATCTCAATCATGTATAAACAACTAGTATACCATAGCAATCATGTCACCACTGAATCACAAGAGCACTGCTCACTCCATCAACCAGCATTAATCATATCACAACAGCCATACCAAGAATGCCCTAAGCATTCACAACACAACAAACAATACTATCCATCAAGACAATAATGCAACCATACCAGTGTTTCAGTTATAGATTTGAGCCCATAGAATGCAGATCTGGAACCTGCCACAGTCATCAACTCAAACACAAATCTTCATGATTTTATCCATTGTACACGCCCTGTCCTCATACAACCCGTGTATGTATGCGCCCTGGCTCATTACAACCCGCGTACACCTCAGAAAATAGGGTTTATGAAGCTCCGAGACTTTTTCCGTCAAGATATCTGACATTTGCCGAAACTTTGATGCATCCATGAGATCCTCCTCTCGCTCTCTTCCTCAGAATAGATCTTTAATCATGCTCAAGAGATCCATATCAAAAATGCTCTCACAAGAAGCTCTCCATGAATACTCCAACAGATATCCTCACAAGAATCTCTCCATTGATTCACAAAAAGGATGTTTTTGCAAGAGTCCATAGCTATCTTATTTATGCTTTCATCTTCTAGGTCACTTAACCCATTTCTAGGTCACTTGACCTATTTTCCTTATTTTAGGGTTAACCACTTTCCATAAATAGAAAGTTCTTCAATATTTTATCATTTAAATATTCCTTCTTGATTTTTTCACTTCTCTTTATTATTTAAATAATCTACCTTGACTTTGTCACTTTACTTTATCATTTAAATAATGATTTCTTCTTTTAGGTCACTTTGACTTCTTTGACCTTGGGGGCTTCAAGCCTTCATATGGGGGTCCTCTAACTTCATAAGGCCATAACTCTCAAACTGTGAGGAGTTATGTGACATTCCACATACTACTGGAAATGGCATGACAAGCATTATCCATCTAGGATAGTTTCACCAACAACTTCATTGATCTTCATCTCATTATTCCACATAAAAGCATGGGTCCTCCAACCATTATTCTAGGATAACTCAATTCGCAAAGTGTCTTCTTGTGAGGGCTTTCACCATAAGGGGACCACTTTGGAGTTCATCCATTTGTGCACCTTATCAATCATGATAAGACAATAATGAGTCATCTTTTCATCAAACAAACTATGCATCATGTATCAAGGAATAGATCTTTATCATGTATCAATGACAACTCATTGATCCATCTTCATCAATTGGTTTCCACTTTGACATCTATCATTCTCATCAAGGACAATACATATACATTTTTCATCAATCAATCAATCCTTTGACATCAATCAATCAAACCATTGGCATCAATGACAACATGATCCAACAAGGTTAACAATGTTGTAATTACCGGGAAAATGGTGACAGTTGATAGCAGGTGATGGTGATTGCATTTCCACAGTTGAGCTCTGATCGGCTTGTTTAGTCTTTAGCTTAATCACATGCAACAAAATGGTGTAATGGGGGGGCAAATGTTGAGTTTTTTTAGTTTGCAGGGATATTTGTTTGGGGTGCGGGACCGTTAAGGGACTACTAACGGTAATTGGGGAAGTGTAGTGTCTAACGAATAGGATAGGTGTCGTGAAGGGACAGGAGGAGTAAAGGAGGGAAAGGTGAGCGGTAACGGGAGCGAGTTCGCTAATTTCAGAGGGGGGGGTCCGAAATGACGAGGGAATGCCATGTTAGATGG